>VWZG01003105.1:4232-15459 GCA_013396735.1 Grallaria varia
CCCTGAGCCCCTCTGAAGGCACACAGAGCCCCCCTGATTCCCTTTGAAGGCACCCAGAGCCCCCCAGAGCCCTTGGAGGAGTGAAGGGGGCAAAAAGGTCAGTGCAAATCCCAGCAGCAACACGAGGCCAAACACTTTCTTTGCACAGAGGAGAGTGGGAGAATAAAAGAAAACTTCTGAATTCCCTTGTCCTTGTGCTTTATGGCACAAGGGGGTCCCAGTTATGAAATCTCTGTGCCTGTGCAGAGGCAGTGGCTGCAGCTGCCCTGGGTGGAAAAGGTAAATTGGAACTGTAAAATACAATCAGTGTCCAACAAAAGGGAACATGTCCCTACATCTCCTGTGTTGCTCTGAAGTGCACATTGCCTTTGGGGGATTTGGTTGTTTAATTTTCTGTATAAGCAGGCCCATCCTTTTCCTTTCTCACCTCTCCGTGTCCATCCTTTTCCAGGGGGCTGGAGGGCAGGCTGGTGGGAATATGGGAATCACAGGGGCTCCTGACCCTTCCCTCTGGCTGTGCTGCAGGTCTGAGCAATGGCTGTGACTTCACACATATTAATTTGATGGGATTCATGGTCTGCAGGACAGCAGAATTGTTGATGTGTGCTTTGTGAAAGTATCCCAAAGCTCTCCTGGCTCTAAACTAGGATAGATGGGAGGTGGGAGAGGCGGTGGGAATAAAGATAACACTCAGCTCCCTTAAAAGTAGTGTCCCTTTGTGTTCTGCTGTCTTCGAGCACCCCAGCAAAACCCTCTGTCAAGCTCATGAGCAAGAGATTAGGGTGCTGCTGACCCTCTGCAGGACCCACTGCCTCTGTTGTGCTCAGCTTGCCCTGAAGCTCCCATTGAATTTGGCTCTCAGTGGGTATCTGATCCTGGACTTGTCAGCTTGAAAAACCCCTGGGAGTCTGGTTTGTACTTCTATCAAACCTGACCACAGTTTCTGTCCTCTGCAGCCAAATATCACTGCTGGTTTTATGGCCACGGTTGGTCTCTGCAGCAGTTTTCACGAGGCCACTGAAATAACACTTTTTCATTTCAATGTGGCATGGAGAGCCAAGAAGAGGGGAAAAACTGGGATTGCTGATGAGGAGGTGGCATCCTGAAACTTCCCTTGGGTTAACTGCAGCCCTTCACTGGAAAAGCACATTTAAATAGTCAGGCTGTTCTCCTGCTGCATTTCCAGGCACCAGCTGCTTGGATAACTTGGGAGCAGCACTCAGGCTGTGTGCACTCTGTGTTTCATGTCTTTAGTGCTTCTAATGGAATAACTGCGATGTCTGGTTCGGGTAATGGAGGAGGATGGAAAAATAACTCCTGTAGCCTTTCATGGGAGGCTGGTCACCTTGATCCCTTGTCATCGTAGTTGGAGGAGGGAGAGAAAGGAAGGAGACACAGAGACTATGGTCAACCATCGAATCCCAGAATGATTTGGGTTGGAAGGGACCTTAAAGCTCACCCAGTTCCACTCCCTGCCGTGGGCAGGGACACCTCCCACCAGCCCAGGTTGCTCCAAACCCTGTCCAACGTGGCCTTGGACATTTCCAGGGGTCCAGGGGCAGCCACAGCTTCTCTGCCCAACCTGTGCCAGGGTCTCACTACTCTCACAGCCAGCAATTCCTCCCCAAAATCCCATCCAACCCTGCCCTCTGGCGCTGGGAAGCCATTCCCTGTGTCTTGTCCCTCCATCCCTCGTCCTGTCCCTCCATTCCCTGTGTCCTGTCCCTCCATGCCTTGTCCTGTCCCTCCATTCCCTGTGCCCTGTCCCTCCATGCCTTGTCCCCAGTCCCTCTGCAGCTCTCCTGGAGCCCCTTTAGGCACTGGCAGGGGCTCTCAGGTGTCCCTNGACCTGCCTCTCCCCGTGTGGAACCTGTTCCCTGCTGGTCCCTCAGCTGTGGAGCATCTCCCTGTATTATCCAGCAGCTTTTCCTTGGATGGTCAGTGAGAAAGACCCAGACACGAGAGTGGGGACAGGGACACCCCACCAGCATCTCCCAGGGCCACCCCTCTTTGGGGTGACTCTGCCTTGGCCCCTCTAATTGCAGGAGGTGCTGCAGGGTCATCCCTCAGCAGGGCAGTGAGACACAGCCCAGAGCACCTCAAAGGCTTTGCTTGTGAGATTAAATAGGGCTCTGTCTTCCTGTTTAGTCTCATGTGTTGCGTTTTCCCTTTCAGTGCTTCTAGAACTCTACTAATTATTAATAATTAAGCTGACGAGGCAAAACTTGGTTTCTTTCCCTTGCATCTAGGCTAAGCCAAGAAGCTCTGTGTGGGAGCGTGCTCCACATCCCATCCAGCACTACCTGGGCTCAGCAGCCCCCGTGGGGTTTGGCTTGTAGGACTGCAGGATCACAGGAGGGTTTGGGTTGGAAAGCACCTCTAGGATCACCCAGTTCAACCCCCTTGTTGGGCAGGGACACTTCCAGTAGCCCATTGTGTCAAAAAGCTGGGCAGTGTGGTGCTTCTGGGTGATGGGGCTGAGGGTGACATGCAGAGGTGGATCTCAAACCCCACGTGGCACCTTGTTGACCCATGTTGATCCAAACCCTGTCTCACGGAGTTCCCTTTGCCAGTAGGAGGTTTTTGTTACTTTTCTTGGTTTTCTTACCCTCCTCAGATGTCCAGGAGACCCGTGCAGGGTCTGAGGTCTCCAGCACAGGCTCAGCACACTCAGGTTATTCACCACAGGTGGAAAATCTCCACTTTTTGCTGCATCCAGCTCTATCTTTGGCAGCCCCCTGGTTGCTCACCAGGTCCCAGCCCGTCCTTAGACCCTCCACCACCTGCTTTGGGTTTGACCAAGGTGTGCTCCCTTTCCATGGCCCTGCAGCTGGGCTGCAATGCAGGGGGAGCCTTCCTGCATGGGGTGTCCTTTCCTTGCAGAGCCCCAGCGTTTATTCACCTTCTTTTTCCCCTTAACTCCTTGTTTCCCATCTCTTTTCCCTCCCCTCCTTTCAGTAGGGACCAAGGCTCTCTGGCTGGGCACTGCCCCACTTCCTGAGAGCAAGAGCAGCTTTCTCTGTTCAATCCTTGCGTGCAAAAGCCAGCATTAGATAATTGCTGGATTGAAAAGAGGCTGTAATTATTTTTGCTTCCAAATACAGGAGCGGGCAAGCTTGCCAGACTGCTCAGCAACTGCTGGCAGATGCTCTTCAGAGGGTATCCCTGCCCTGCCTCCCTCCCTCCCTACCCTCACATGATCCATATGTCTTTATTTTAAATATCAGCTGGTTCCCCCTCTTCAGATTGCTGCTCCCCGCTGCCCTGCAGTGTTACCTTTCTCTTCCACCTTTAAAGGATTGATGATTGCTCAGCATTTGGTATTTCCCCTGCCATTATTCCTGGTAAGTTCTGCCACAGGGCAGGAGGGTCCCACCAGCAGTGCCCTGTTCTTGGGGAGTGCAGAGCAAAGGACCAGGCTGTGAATGCACTGCTGGGTCAATGGAGCAGCTCTGGTCATTAAGAGTTCCAACAGAGACATTGTTCTGGCATGAAGGACACGACAGGAGCAGATCCATGATTTTTTTTATTTTGTTTTAGTCCCCCTGAGCAGCAGCAGGACCAGCTGGTGGCCTGGGACATCCCTGTGCGAGGTCACTGCCCTTGTGCAGGTCTCCCCGGGTTCAGAAGGACCTGCTGGTCCTCTCAGTGGGTGGGTGCAGCAAAATGAGGTGTTGGGGGGTGTTTGGGACCAGGCTGGGGCCACGGTGAGAGGTGTCCTCACTCCTCTGAAGCTCATAAACATCTGCAGGGAGACATGGTAGGCTTGGAGCTGATCATATGGAACAAAAAGCCCAGCTGTTTTCTGCAGCTTCAGGCCTTTTCTTCCACTCTGTTTCTAGATGAAATATTTGCAGGTTAAAAATCACAGTGGCCACTCTGGAAAACTGGAAGTGCTTTGAGGGCTTTGATCTCTCTTTTCCCAACTCAGACAGCTGTGAGAAGTGATCCCTGGCCCGTGGCCACCCCTGCGTGGTCACCTGCCACTGGAAAATTACCTTCTGTCAGGAAAATCCCCCAAACACTGGGATCCTCTGGCTCAGACTGCATCCTCACCCCCACCAGATGTTGGTGTTTGTAGGTTATGCCTTTGCCAGCAGTGGGGTGAGGGTCTGCCTTGGTGCCAGCAGGTCCCTCTGCTGCTTGTCTTTTCTTTAAAAGCCAGTGAGTGCATCTTGATGAGAGATTCCTCATTACTCAGGGGAGCTTGTGTTGGCACAGAGGCTTTGAAATATGGGATTGCACTCTGGAGACACCACAACTTGCTCTCCCAGCTTGCCTTGGGTCCACATTTATCTGTTCCAGCTTCTTAATGCCAAGGGTGTTCATTAAGACTTTTCACAGCAACAGAGGGTAACAAAACAAATGCTGTGTCATCAATATGTATATATGTGTATTTATGTGTGCAGATATACTTTCAAAGTGGACCAGAGGTGGCCACCCCAGGCTGCTGCCAAGGTTTTGCTGTGGGACCCTGAATTCAGGGGGTGTCCCACCCTCACTGCCAGTTTTGAAGGCTTTTTGCCAAGCCAGCCAGGGTGGCACCACGTCATTTGCCCGAGCAATTTTGGTTATAAGCTGAAAACCTCCACGGCCCTCTCAGCTGCTGGGGGAGCTGTGGCAGGGAGGGTTTGTGCCCTCATTTCTGTGCTTTCTGTGCATTATGGTTTACATGGGCAGTCAGAGACTGTTGCTGTGCAACCTTTGCAAACTGCTCCCTAACATTTTCAGGCGAAATAAAAACAAAACAAAAAAAAAATAAATTGCAGCAAAGGGGAGAGGAAGAGCTACAGTTCTCTGTGTCTTGCAGATGGAAAAGGGAGATTGAAGCAGCTGAAAAATGCCGGTGGTGCCGCGTGCGTTTGGGGGGGATAACTAATGAGCCTCGGAAAGGTCACAGCTTTGCTCATGGTTAACCTTCAGCAAGCTGTTACGCAGGCAGGGCATAGGCAGTGCTGGCATAAAATGAATCCATCTCCTCTTCTCTTCCAGGGGCAAGGCTGAGACCTGCTGAGGGATAGAGGGGAGCTCCTCATCCGGCTGTAGCCATCAGATGGCTCTTGGCTGCGCCGTGGAAGGACGTGCAAGGGGAAGGTGTTGGGGCTGCAGCCGTGGGAACTCGCTGGGCTGAAGGACGGCCAGAGACTGAGTTTTGGTCAGCAATACCTCAGCTGCCCTGGGGATTTCCCTGTGCCAAAGATGGGCTCTGCCTGCTCCAGGACGGGAGCCACGAGGAGGGCAAAGCTCTGCTGAGCTCCAGAGGGGCCAGACGGTGCCTGGATGCGCTTCGGTGGTGGGGAAGGCACTGCCAGGACTTGTGGGCAGGGAGGGTTTGGGGCAGCGTGGGGGCCATGGGGCTGCTCTGGGCTCTGCCCCACAGTGGGGCCAGCCGGCTGCCCCAGCACTGAGACATCAGGGATGTGGGGCCGGGCATCGGTCTGTGCCGCCAGCCCCACGCCTCGGCACTGCCTCCAGGATACCGGGGAAGGGAGGCGAGACAGGGGCTGACAAATGTAGCAGTGCTCGTCTTTCAGCCTCAAGAAAAAGAACCTCCCTGCTTGTCTGGAGATCGCCGGGCTGTGTTTCCCCACGCTGCTTGGAAAGTCTCTTCTAGCCCTTGATTTCTCACCCTGTTTGGAACATTTTATTTCTCTGTCTCTGTGTGTGTCTGTGTGTGTGTGTGTGTGTGTGCGCGCGTGCGTGCACGCGCTCAGATTTACTTTTCACTCTGTGCCATCTCGAAGTGATGGGCTCAGAGCAAGACCACCCGCCGAAGCATCCGTGAGTGATGATGAAGGGCTGGGTTTCCAGCCACGTTTCTCCTCCGGAATCTCTGCGGCTCTCCCGGCTCTCCGAGTGACGAAGGAGACGACGCGGACATGGCAGAGAAGTGCGACTGCATCGCCAGCATGTACGGGTACGACCTGGGCTGTCGCTTTGTGAATTTCCGCCCGCTGGGCTTTGGGGCCAACGGGCTGGTGCTGTCGGCCCTGGACAGCAAGAGCTGCCGCAAAGTGGCGGTGAAGAAGGTCACGATCGGCGACGCGCGCAGCATGAAGCACGCCTTCCGCGAGATCAAGATCATCCGCCGCCTGGACCACGAGAACATCGTCAAGGTCTACGAGGTGCTGGGGCCCAAGGGCGCCAACCTGCGCGGGGATTTCTTCAAGTTCAACGTGGTGTACATCGTGCAGGAGTACATGGAGACGGACCTGGCACGGCTGCTGGAGCAGGGGAAGCTCGCCGAGGAGCATGCCAAGCTCTTCATGTACCAGCTGCTGCGGGGGCTGAAGTACATCCACTCGGCCAACGTCCTGCACCGCGACCTCAAGCCGGCCAACATCTTCATCAGCACGGAGGACCTGGTGCTGAAGATCGGCGACTTCGGGCTGGCCAGGATCGTGGACCAGCACTACTCACACAAGGTAGGTGGTGGCCCACTGCCAAGGCCAGTGAGGAAGGTGTTGAGTCCTTGTAGGGTGACGTGGTTGGATCGTGGTGGATCGTCTTGGGAGAACTGGTCCTGGGTAGGTCTAAGCCAGTGGGCTGGTAGCTGCTGGCAGTCACTCTCCTTTGCCCCAAGCCAAGACATGTTTTCGTGGAATCAGAGAATCACGGATTATTCTGAGTTGGAAGGGACTCAGAGAGCCATCGAGTCCAACCCTTGAGTGAATGGTCCATAGGGGTATCAAACCCACATCCTTGATATTACTGGCACCATGCTTTAACCAGCTGAGCCCAGAATAATTTGGGTGGGTCTGGACCTTTAAAGATCATGTAGTCCAGCCCCACTGCAATGAGCAGGGACATCTTGTACCAGGTGGGGTTGCTTGGAGCCCCTGAGTCCAGCCTGGCCTTGAATGTTTTCCAGGCACAGCCCAAGGACTGAGCTCTGCCAAGTATGCTCCAGGGCTGCAAAGAGGGCACAGGAAGGGTTTGAGTCCATTCAGGTATCTTTCATTGCTTTGTATCTTGTATATCAAATACATGCTCAGGTGTTTTATTCCATCTCAGCAGTGGACTGTGAGGAGGTGTGTGTTTGCTTGCTTTGCTTAAGTGACTAAGCTCCGTGTTTCTTGCTTTGCTGCTGTTACAAAGCACGAGCTGCTGGAAGCACATGGAAAGGGCACCTGGCGTGTCCTCACACACTCTGCTGGGCTTTGTCCTCCCTTCGGAGCCAGCCTGCTTCTTAAAAACCCCAGTTTTGTTTGAAATGCATTCATTTAACACAGGGAGAGAGGGATGGGTCTTTGAGTTTCGGGCAAGCCCTTTCATCCGAGCTGGAGACCCAGATAACATATAAAAACTCCTTGCAGTTTGGTGCTTAGGCACTGTATTACAATGCAATAATTGTGAGTGGCAAGGGCAGCCTGGTGTGGTGACAGCAGGAGGGAGGGATGGAGGGGGCCAGGGGAGCTGGTGAGAAGGCTCAGGAACACTCAGTCCTGATGCTAATGGGTTTTGAAGGGAGCTGCAGATGTTTAATGCAGGTTGCCTTCCAGGCTGGAGGTTTTGAGCAGTGGAGGAATGTGGTGGAGGGTTCATCAGCTCGTGGATCCACATTTTCCTGGGAGAATGCAAACTTGAGGCATGATGTGTGCAGTCTGCAGGTTCTTCTGGTCAAAGTTACTCTTTGGAGTTGCAAGATGAGCCAAAATGTATTTCCTTGAGCTGGATGTTTCCATGGGCAAGTTCAGTGTCCCCCATGGACCTGCTGTTCTGCTGGGGCCGAGGTTTAAATGAGCTTTGCATTTTCCAGTGTGTTCCTGCCCAGTGTGGCTCTGATTTGGGCACTGTTGTTTTGTGGAGGGAGGGAGGGAAGGAGAGAGGGAAAAGGATGGTGTAAAGACAACCACGTGATCCTGAAGCTGAGCCCTGTTTTTCAAGTCCTGAATTTGGGGAGAAACAAAAACCTAAGGAAAAGTAAGAAGGTTGCAGGGGATATCAGGGAGTGAGTGCTGTCCCTGACACTGCTGCCTGCCCTTTCTGTGCTCCCTTCCTCACTGGTTATTTATGACCCAGCTCAGGAAGAGGCTCCTGGCTTTTCAATCAGCTCCTGGCTGATTTGTTTTTGTTTAGGACAGGTAACTCCCAGAGAAAACCCCTGTGAACAAGCCAGGGCTGCATGAACATGGAAAGTCACTGGTATAAGGAGCATCGTGTTGTCAGGGGCTGCAGGATCAGGGTAGGGGTCATCTGTCCACGTCTGCTGCACAGTTATTATTTCTGATCCATTCTCTGTTGCCTAAATAACAGCCCAGTGCAGTGGGAAGAGCTGTCACGGGCTGCAGCTTCAGGGTGGGATGTGACTCTGCAAGATGCCATGGCATGAGCATCCTCTGACTCCTCACGGGTGGGGGGCTGGAGCATCCCTGCACAGACACCCGTCAGGGCACAGGGAGAACTGGATGCTGCTCCAGAGCAGGGCTGGAAACATCAGCATCACAGGTAATGGCAGTTACTGGTGGTTCCTAGTGGTGGGGAGGACTGTGTTTGCCAAAGTGACGGGCACTGCAGAGGAATGGCAGGATGGCTTGCATGGGGTTTGGGTCAGTCCCACCTTTGATGTCTAGTGCTTCTCAGATGACTCAGAGAAATCAATTCCTTTCTGTATTTCTCTCTCAACCTCTGCTTTCCCCACGGGCTCATATGGATTTATAAGCTCCTTGGCCTGTGCTCCTGCAGGAAGCAGCAGCAGGATGGACAGGACTGGCATAGAGCAGGACAGGGATCCTCACACCACAAGTTTTGGTGCTGCCAGTGGGTACTGGTGCTGAGCTGCCCAAAAGCAGACAAAATCCTGCTCCCTGCTTAATGAACTGTCTAAAGACCCAGTAGATCCAAACCTCTGAAGGCCATGCAGAGCTACACCTCTGTGGTAATGGTTTCCTGCAAGCCTTTGAAGGGACAAGGGTCATCCTAAGCACTTGGATGTGTTTCCCTTTTCATGCTTTTTATATGGAGTACACAGACACTGGTGGCTGCATTCCGCTAACACAAAAAATTACATCTTGTGTGGTGTTATCTGTGCAAAAGGTTGCAGCTCTTCTGAGCTGGTGTTCCTCAAACTCCAAACCATCCTGCTGAGTGTTAAAATGGCAAATAAGAACCACAGTAGATTGTGAGCAGAGTTTTAAACGCAGTTTAGAAATACAGGTACCGCCTAAACATGGCCAGATGTTTTGTTTACATGACTTCCAGCAGGCAGATGTTGAATTAGGGTAGCTTAGTGGGAAAATGAGAGCTTCAAAGCAGAGCAGCTTTGGCTGCATTTCTCCCACCATTTGGCTGGTGTTGGCTGCTCAAATCCCTTTCTCTCTGTGTTAAGAGCAGCACGGGGCCTTCCCTTTGCCTGAAACTTCCCTGGAACAATCAAGATGATTTTTCTGCTGCTGAAGCCACATCCAGATCTGGGTCTGCACCTTTACAGGGTGCTCAGACCTGACTGCTTAAATTTGAGCCCTGTCTTAGGTATGTGCACTTCTAAGCTCAAATGCTGACAGACATCCCTAAGGCTCAGAGTATCAGGTGCAGGAGGGGAGGACCCTTGGGAGATGACCCTCTGCCTCCCCTCTCTCTGCCATTCTGTCTCTTCCCAGTGCTCTCACCATCCAGCCGTGCAGGCTCCTTTCTCTTCCATCTTACTACTCCTTCTCCCTGGGAGTTTATCCCTGTAGATCATCCCCCTCCACGTCAGCCCCTTCGTCTTTGGTCTCTGCTGTTTGTGGTTTGAACACCTTGCTGTGCACCTTGGTGCCCAGATGGTGAGAGAAGGAGGGTTGGATGTGAACATAAGGGCTATTTCCAGCCTCCGTGAGGTTCTGACTCTCGTGCAGGACTGGCAGAGCTGAGCGTTTCCTGTTTCATGACTGAGCTCCTTGGTGAGTTCAAGCATCTCACCTTCCCCACAGGGATGCTCTGGGATGGCCCCTCCATCTGCAGCCTCGGGGTCCTGCCTGCCCTCCATGGTCCAGCCCCTGCCTGCACGTCTTCAGAGGCTCCAAGGGCGTGTTTGGCAGCCCATCCATCCATCCATCCATCCATCCCCACTCATTGTGCCCTAACAAGTACATTTGGCTCTGAATGAGAGTCCAGGTCCATCTGCACTGATTTGGGGAGGGAAGGGTAAAGGTGAGGTGCTGTCCTCCCTTGAGCACCCTCAGCTTGTGGTGGGCAGGAGGCGTGGGAGAGCAGGGAGACAGCAGAGTCAGGCATTACAAATTGGCATTAGTACCAATGGATGTCTAGACTTTAAAATAATAAATGTTTTGGAGGGCAGACTCATCCCTGGCTGTGCATCCCGTGTGGTGGTGTCGCCTGGCGCTGGTCAGAGCAGAGACAGGGGGCTGGGTGTTCCTGTTTGGAGAAGACATGGAGATGTCTGCTCTGTGGGGATGCAGAGACTGGATGAATGTCTTCACTGGGGTGACAAGACCACGAACTAGAACATTCCTTATCCTCCCTGTGTTGCACAAGGTACAGTCAGATTATTCCTTCACCTGGGGGACCTGCGTGGTGCTGCCACAGGACCCTCTCCCTTTTCCTGGTGCCAACATTCATCACAGAGTTAATTGGCAGAAATTCCACACTGGGGGGGGTGGGCAGCAGCCCTTTTAGGGGGGAGATCTTGTGGTAAACAGTTCGCAGACCAACTTCAAACCTTTGAAGTCCTCCCTTAATTTCCTACTTCCCAGTCAGTGCAAACCTTAATCGCTTCCAGCGCATCCAGTAAAATAACAAAACTCCCGAGTGGTTCATCACGAGGATGTCTCCAAAGGAGGTGGGGATGTGGGGATGTGCTCCAGAGAGGACCACCCTCCATGTCCAGCCCTTGGGCAGCTGCTTGTGGCCCCTTCCAGCCTCCCTGATGTGACCCCGACTGGGTTGTTCTCCTCCTCTGTCCTCCAGTGAGACACGTAATGGTCTGTGCTCCTGAAATTAATGCCCCCTGTTGTCCCCAAACCGTGAGAGCAGGTGTCACGTTGCTGCAGCCTTCCTGCAAACCAGGGTCTGCCACAGCCCCTCCTCGGGCTGTCCTGCCTGCCATCCAAAAACTAAGGTTAAAAACCCTGCTGTGGGCACGCAGCACCTTGCTGCTGCTCCTGCTGCTGCAGCAGGATTATTTCAAAAGCTTGGGCTTGTGTGCTGGTTTAAAAGTAAACCAGCAGGAGAAATGAACCCAACTCAAAAGAGTTTAGAAGTCAGACCTACAATTTAATAAAAAATA
>VWZG01003105.1:15482-40710 GCA_013396735.1 Grallaria varia
GTGCCCCAAGTCCCCAAACCCCAAGCTTATATACGCTTGGGTTCAGATGGGAACACCCAGTACCTCCCCCAGGGTGAGGGGTTTCACAGTGGGCAATTTACTCAGTGAGTCCCAGGATATCTTGGTCTACTTGATGGCCCATCAGCAGACATGACCCCTCAGGTTGGGTGTGAAGGTGCCAATGACTCCGGGAGAGGAGTTCTCACACCTGAATCATGGGTGTGAAGACAGGGAACCCTCCTGTCTCAGTTTTCTAACACACCCAGCTCATAGCCTGAGGTGTCAGGTGTGTCCTGGGCAGCTGCTGCAAACAATGAATGCATCATTAACAGTTCATGATCAGTGGCAGAGAGGGTATGGAATACACAGTTCCAGTTACACCCACACGGTGATAAACTGGTCCCAGCCACTATAACTAGGACAGCTTGTTGCTCTTGTGGGTCTCCCATGTGTGCCAGGAGCTGACGCGGCTCCCACGGGTGCGGCAGCAGAAACCCTGGTCATGGTTGTGGATGGAGGCTTGGATGCACAGGCTGTGGTTGGATCCTGACGGGTTTCCACTTTGTGAGCACCAGGTCTGTGCCTCTGTGGCTTTTTGACTGCAAAAAGATGGATTTTGGTGTGAAATACCCTTGGGAGGGGCTTTGGGCTGCAGCGTTAGGGGCTGCTTGGTTTGCAGTAGGTGGGATCCTGAATTCCCATGTCCCCTCGAGGGAACCTGCCCTTGGTCCTTCCAGCTCCAGAGGGGAGCTCCAGTCTTGGATGGTGGTTGTTTTGTAACCCCAGAGGGTCTTGTGCTCCCCATGTGCTGTGCCAGCTTCGCTCAGCACCCTGGGGATGCAGGTCCAGTGTCATCCCAGGATGCACCAGCACCTGCCCTAAATTGTTTCTCCTTCTGGTATTGCAAAGAACACACAAAATCCGTGTTGTGTAAAGATGAGAAAAAAGCACTCATTTTTCTTTGCTTTTCAACTCCCTTGCTGTTTGATACGACTTGATGCTTATCCTGCCTGTAGTGAATTCATCACCTTTACAGATTGCCTGAGCCATTCCCACACACGCCAGAGCAGCAGAGGAGAAGCAGGAAAATGATACATGGAAATGGTGAACAACAACAAAAAAAAAAAAAACCAGAACATGGGAGGGCTTGGACTTGAAACTATTTATATTTTTCAATTAACTCCATGATATTGTTTTTTAAAGAGGTTCCAGTGGTTCTTCAGTGCAGAAAGGGCTGTGCTGAATCCACAGAATATTGTAGTGAAGATGTATGCTCCATCTTAATTAGAACTAATTAATGTGCTTCTGCTCTGGGTCTTTCTGTCTGGTTGAGTCTGTGTCGACGGTGAAATTCTTGTGCTAAAGCCCTGCCTTGCATAGAGGGTGGCTGGAAGTGCTCAGGCTCTGAGCTGAGCCCACACCTCACCCAGGAGTGGGTGCATCCCTCATCCAGGCATCCTGCAGATGTGTGATCCCAGCCCCCAAAACTGTGGTGTGGTATTTCTCCGTGGAAATTGACAGTCCACAGGACTGTGGCTACCTCCTTGAAGTGTTAGGACAGGAACTGCTGTATGTATTTAAAAAAAAATAGGGGCCTCCCCCACGTTTTCAGCCGCAGTGGGAGCACAGCAGAGGCAGGTGCTGGGGCTGCTCAGGGCTGGGGTGCTGTGCTGCCCTCTTGCTCCCACTGGAGAACCTTGTAGCAGGCTGGAAAAGTCTTGGTTTTCAAACCTCCCCATCACTCCTTCCCAGTGGTTCCCCCCTGAGAAAAAGGCAGGTGGGATAATGCAGAGCCCAGCAGTGGGATGCCATGGGAAGAGGCAGGGGGGATGGAGAGAAGCTGAAGGTTGGTCCTCTCCCTGGGTCCTTCCCATGCTAGTGTTGCCTAAAATGAGGGAAAAAAACCTTTCGAGGCAATATTAATTGGGGTAAAGTAGAGAGGGGTTATTTACTGAAAAGTTTTTCAGGTTCCAAAAGTATAATGATGTGCCCAGCATAGAGGTGATGCCTGTTTTTATAACACTGCTTAATTATCATAAGGTTCCATCCAAGCCAGGGACCATCCACCCTCATACCACCTTGGTGCCACCCCCAGAACCTCCCTGGGCACACCTCCCTAGAATTGAGCAGGGGGCCTCAAGACCCCCTTTATGTCTTTACCATTGTCTTCCTCACATCACATTCCCTGGTTGGAGCTTCTCCAAGTTCATGGGTCTTCTGTCTTATTTGGACTACAATTATGTATTGTTATTCTAATCCTGGTACACGAGTCCCAAATAGAATGTTCTGGTCGCTCTCTTACCCTTAACTCAGACATTCAGGAATGCAGCACAGAGGTGGAAACTGCTGGATGCTCCTTCAAATGTGAGAAGCTGCACAGCCGTATGCATAAAATTTACCAATATACAGAAATATAGACATACATGCAAATATTTACAAATACATGAAGTCTTAAGGCGTCATTGGAGGTGGGTTGGGAGCCAAGGTCTGGGTTGTTCACCACGTGGAAGAAAGGAGGTGGCATTCAGATACAGGGTGACACACGAGGGGGACGTGGTGACCACCAGCAGCCCCACAGCAGCAGAGGGGCTGAGGATGTGTCCAAAGTGCTCAGTGAGTTTTTGCAGGGAATTTTCTCCAATGGGTTAGAAATGCCTGGAGTGGAAAATGTTTGGCTTGTTGCGACTTACAGATACTTGCAGGATATTGCTCATGCATTTTTCATGGTGCACACACCCCCGAGAACTCGAATCCATCTTGCTGTCAGAGAGGAGAAACGTGTTAAATCTGTAAGGAGAGTGGCACTCCTTTGCTGGGAGAGGGCAGAAATTGTTCCAGCTATGAACTGCCGTGGGTTACTGACCTCAAAGTTTATTTTCTGAGGATTCTCCAGTACATACCAGCGTCCCCATTGTCGGGGATAATTGCAGGAGCTGAGAAGTGTTGGTTTGATCGGATAATGCCTGGGGGCTTTTGTGCTGATTCTGATTGAGCAGCATTAGCCAGAATGTAACAGTATTAAATGAAATTCTCAGCTAATCAGTCTGCATTACGACTTATTGTGAGAAGGCCAAAATTAAAATGTTCTTTTAAAAGCAAGCCCGTTATGATTAAAAGCTCGACGACTCGCACGTTTGGAGATTGGCACAAAAACCCTCACTGGGGGAAGAGGAGTGTGATGAACCTCCTGGTGTTTGTGGTCTCGTGTTTAGGTGGGGAGGCGTATCCTGTGACATCCTGGGGGATGCTGTATGGCACAACTGCAGCAACGTGGCAACTGAAAACAGGCCCATGAAACTGCAACAGCAGGGAAATGGGAGTTTTTAAATGAGCTTTTATGTGAACTCTGTTCGTGCTGTCGTTGCATTTTGACGTTCTCCAAATGCTCTGTGGCATTTAAACGCAATTCAGCTTTATAATTGGATTTTGTCTTGCCTCTTCTGCTGCATTTCAATCCACTGCCTCCTGTCAATGTGCTGTGTTTCATGTGGAAAATGCTGCTTGTGAATATTCCGGCGTTGTCCCAATGAGACAGCCATACCCATCCAGCCCCAGCGTGGCAGTGGAGCTTGGAGGTGGAGGGGGCTGTGCAGTGCCAGTGCCATTCACAGCATCCAACACAGCCCCTTGGTTCCTGCAGGAGCTGCTTGGCACTCGTGGTGCATCTCCTGGGTGAGCCCAGGGGTGGGAGGGCTGTGGTCCAGGGGGACGATGGCTTTGTCCTGCAGATGCTGCTGAGAGCCCCTGTGAAACCAGGTCAGGCATCCTGATGGACCATCCTCCCTGTGGGCAAAGCAGGGGGGAGCACGAGAACCTGCCCCACCATCAGGGTGACCAGGGAGGCAGGGGCTTTGTTAGGCCAGGCTCAGGCTCAGTGCAGAAAAGGCAGGCTTTGCTATCTCTGCATCATCTACATATTCCCCAGAAGGGCTTTCCCACTTATCCCACGTCATCTTATTTTCAGGAGCCTTGGCTGGGAGCCCTTGCCAGCTCTGTTACCCACTCAGCAATGCTCTAAGACATCTGCTGGCCCAGGAGGCTTTCCCTCCACGTGGTGCTGGTGTTCCTCCCTAAATCTGGGTGGGTTTTTTTTGACAATTCCCTTGTTTTCCTGCGTGGGCTTGTCTGCAGTTCCCAGGAGGTGCAGGGTTCACTGCAGCAGCATCCTGAGGTTTCAGGTGAGGTGAACTCACCTGGTGTCTTGTGAGAGGCTGGATCCTGCTGAGTGCACCCCCTGGGCACTGTGTGCTCCCTGTGCCACCTCTGCTTGGGTCTTGTGTCCCCCCTGGCACCCGCTGGGCTGACCCACTGGTGGCTGCCCTTGCCTGGGCTCCCCTGGGAGCTCCTGACCTTTGGAAATTCATTTTCAGCGTCACTGCTGGCAGTTGGATCCCGGGGAATTCAGTGGTACGTACCTTGCTGTTGGCAGCACTTCAGGTAGCTGTGGAAGGACTACAGACAAAGGATTAACTAGAGGTGGAATGAGCTAAAGGCTGTGGGCTGGTGATGTTTGGAAACTTTTGAAAACGAAGCACTGTGCCTGGGGTCCTGAAAGGCTTCCTTGGCACACTGCTGGGTTCTAGCTGGGGCTCAGGAAAGTATTCAGATAATGTGCTAAACTTCCAAAGCACCTCAGATAGGGGTAATTGGGATGCATGGAATACATCTAAGTACTCCTAGGGTGACCTGGAATAACTTGTGCAGGTGTGATCTGCAAACCCATGCTATTGCAGCCACCTGTACTCTGCAGAAGACGCCTCAGCACCGTGGTGGCAAACAGCAGGTGAGTGCTTTGCCTCCTGGAGCACTGAAGCACCCCTGTCTCCAGCAGTGTGTCCCACGTCTTTGCCTCCTGCAGGACAGACAGCCAGAGCCCAGCCTGTCCCCGGTGCATCACAGGCGTGGTGGGCAGCTTTGAGGGCTGGCTGCTCTGCTGCAGGCTCTCCTCGCTGACCCCTCTCCTTCTCTCCCCCTGCTCTCTCAGGGTTACCTCTCTGAAGGCTTGGTGACAAAGTGGTATCGCTCCCCCCGCCTCCTGCTCTCCCCCAACAACTACACCAAAGCCATCGACATGTGGGCGGCTGGCTGCATCCTGGCAGAGATGCTGACGGGAAGGATGCTCTTTGCTGGTAGGTTGCCTCATTCTTTTTTTCCTCCCTCCTTCCTTTCTACCCACTTCTGAGGCTTTCTAGCACAGCAGAGGGAATGCCACTCTCCTCGCCAGCCAAGGCAACCCCACAGGGGTCCTGCTGCTGTTGTTAGACAGGAGCATGTTAGACATGCTCTGTGTCTCCAGAGCAAACATCAAACATAGCGTGGCCAGCAGGAGCAGGGCAGTGATCCTTCCCCTGGACTCTGCGTTGGTGAGGCCACACCTGGAGTGTTGTGGTCAGTTCTGGGCCCCTCAGTTCAGGATGGACATTGAGGGGCTGGAGCGGGGCCAGAGAAGAGCAACAAGGCTGGGGAAGGGACTGGAGCACGAGTGCTGTGGGGAGAGGCTGAGGGAGCTGGGGGTGTTCAGTCTGGAGAAGAGGAGGCTCAGAGGTGACCTCCTCACTCTCTATAACCACCTGAAGGGAGGTCATAGCCAGGTGGGGTTGGTCTCTTCTCCCAGGCACTCAGCAATAGGACAAGGGGGCACGGGCTTCAGCTCTGCCAGGGGACATTTAAAGTTGGATATTAGAAAGAAATTCTTTCCAGAGAGAGTGGCCAGGCAATGGAATGGCCTGCCCAGAGAGGGGGTAGATTCACCATCCCTGGAGGGTTTTAAACTGAGATTGGACGTGGCACTGAGTGCCATGATCTGGTAAAGGGACTGGAGTTGGACCAAGGGTTGGACTTGATGATCTCTGAGGTCTTTTCCAACCCATTCAATTCTATGATTCTATCACTTGTGCAGCCACTGCTGTTATTGGTGCAGGCTCCCCTTGGGGATAGAGAATAGTTCTGGTCTTGGTTTCCACTCAGCCTTCTCGTGCATCCCTGGGAAGGACACATGGCTGTGGTGGCACCCTGTGAGTGCCCGAGGCTGGCAGGGACAGTCTGCTGCCAAAAGAAAAAACCTTAAACAAAGGACAATTCTGATGAAACAACAAAACCTTTTTCTGTTTCTCTGTTTCCAACATAAAACAGGAGCTTTTTGTGGAGAGGAAGGATGCTAAAAAAAACCCCAAATCATAGGGTGGCATATAAAGACAGGAGACAATGGTGCCCTGTCCCAGGGGGTTTGTACTCTTAAGCCATGGATTTTAATTGTAATTGATTTCTTCAAGGTGTTTCTTTTCTTTGAGCATAGACATTTGAATGCCACTGCCCATTTTCAGGATTTTCCTGTGAGCAGGTGTTGGAACTATAAAGGTGCAATGCAAGGAAAAGAAGACGACAGAAGCACACCATGAAGCTCATAGTTAGCACTGCACCATCTGAAGCTCAACTCTGATGTTCTCGAGAAGCAAATACTTATTTAATAGAGTCCCAAAAATGCTGCTGTCAGGGGTAAAGCTGTGTTTCCCAAGCTGGGACACGAAGCCATCCATTGAGGAATGAAGCAGCTGCTCTCTGCCTGTTGAAGGAGCTGCTTCCCTGCAGCAGTGCTCCTCCTCAGTTGTCTCTCCATCACCCGTCAGCGTTCTGAATGACAAGGTTTAACACATTTTGTGAGCAGCTGTTTTTGCAGAGTCATGTAAATAAATAATTAGACCCATTAATAATGGAGGAGGAAGTTTTCCTCACAGATACTTCAGCGCACTGCAGAGCTCCACAGCCAGTGTTTGATTGCAGCTGCTCTGCTGCTCCCTCCCCACTCCTGCTTGCAGCTTCCATATTTCTTTTGTGAAAGCTGAAAAATAAGCAGTCAGCATAATCTTGGAAAGATTCTTAAAATTACCTCCCATTCCTACCTTCCTCTTGTCCTCAGTCTCCCCAGAATCTTCAAATCCAGGGACTTCAGCTTTGAAAATTACACCTCCAGCCTGGCTGCTCCTGCTGTTTCCTTGAGATGTATTCCAGGAGCAGGGTCATCTCCACATGTCACTTGTCCTGGCAGATGCAGGGCCCTTTCTAGTCTTGCTAGGAGATGCTGCACGTGAGTGGGTTCCTAAGGCAGCTCTGCCAGGTGCCTCCCCGTGCCAAACTGTGGGAGAGTCTTTGAGCTTTTTTTGGGTGGAAGCAAACTGGATGGTGCCTTTCCAGGGTGTAGTTAAGGCTCTCCCAGTCCAGGATGCTGGACCTGAGCCAGCTCCAGAGGCCCAGGTGAAAATCAGAGCAGCAGAAGCAAACCCCAGCACAGCAGGCAGGGTCCTGGTCCTGCAGGAGTTGCACCAGACCAGAGCAATGCACTTGTATTAAACAGGGTGTAGCTGGAGCCCCAGGGAGATCCTCTAAGTCAGTCTCTGTTCTCCTGTACTTGTTCCTCATCTCAAAACATCAAAATGAGTGCTGGTTGTCCAGGTCCTCCTCTGGCCATCCCAGCACCCAAGAACTCCTGGCTTTTCAAACTGTGCTTGACTGCTGGGGAGGGGAGTGGGGGTTGACTGTTTTTGAACCCCAGGGCAGAGCAGTTATGTTGGATGACACCACTTAGGTGTCCAAGCTTGTCCTTAAACTTGATTTCATGGTCAAGACAGAGGCAAAAATAGCCTGAGGATGGGATTCATCCTGCCTCTGTTTGCTGTCTGCCTTAGAGGAGACTGACTGTGCCTTAGAAATATTAATGTCTCCAATAATGCTCATTAAGAGCATCTGGAGAACAAGCAGACCTGCCCACGCTGGTTTTACACGTGGCTAGAGGTGAGATCAGTCCTGTCCTGCTGCCTGGGAGAGATGCCCCAGAGCAGCCAAAAACCTACTCTACAGGCTGGTTCCTGAGACTCCACAGCAGGTCAGAGATGAGGAGATGGGATCTGGCAGATCACACGCTGGGCTCAGCCAGACACATGCTGTGAGCCTCCCTACTTCTCTGCTTTCCAGCCCAGTGCAAATGTTTAATAAGCCCCCAGATGCTGGCAGGATACTTAGTTAATGGGTGGGGATCAAAACCGAAGCTCAAAATACATATTCCTTTTCGGTTGCTTTAAAAATAGTCTGTGGAGTTGTTATGGGAAGGCTCTGGCCTTATGCCCTGTGTTCCTGTCCTGCTCCTATGCCAGTCAGTAAGGGAGAGCCAGGGTGGGAGCCTGGCAGCAGGCAGGGTGCCCGTGGTGTCCCACACCACGTCCCATCTTTCATCTGCTGCAGCCCAAAGAGAAGAGAGCCCAGCCCCTCAGAGCAGCTAAACCCCATAAACACTTGCACAACAACACGGGTTTGTCTTTTCTTCTGCTTTTCTCCTCTTTGCTTGGGAGAAAGGGTTTGCCCCCAGCCAGCTGCAGCCCCCCATCCCTGCAGGAGGAGCCTTTAGGAGGGTCCTGTGTCACCAGCAAACACCCCGTGGGAAGTAACAGGGATGCAGTTCACAGAAAGCTGCAAACCTGCACTAATTGCCTTGCACTGGATAAATGGCTTTTTGAGTAGTGTGCGTCAGTGGCACAATTTAAATTGAGTGCTTAGCATAAATCAATATAATTAACTCAGTAGTCTGTCTGGGGTGCTTAAGCAACGCGGGTAAATTAAAGTGATCAGTTATTAGGAATAGGTGTCACTCACTGCTTCCGCTCCCCTCCACAAATTAACATCCAGCAAAGAGGGACCCCCAACCCCATCCCTGCAGCCCCTTCCCTGCCCTGGGAGGAGCAGCTCTGGGTTGGGCAGAGCCCTGGGAGACCACCACAAACTTGGTCATCCCAAAGCTTGGAGGAGCGAAGCACATCTGCAGCAGCTGGAATCTGGTTTGCAGCTCCTTGGAGAGCTCCCCACCACAAGCAGCACGGAAAACAGGGAAGAGCATCCATAACTGAGCAGCTACAGCTCCCTCCAGTGACTCTTCCACCTTCTTCTGGATAAGCTGGAGCTTATCTGAAAGCATCATCAGTGGAAGTAGAAGTAAATAGGAGAAAAGAGTAAAGATCTGTCCTTGCAGATCCCTGTGGGGCTCACCAGTGGGGCTGTGCCTGTGACCAAGAGCCAGGAGATGGCACAGGGGTTTTTCCCTTGGGATCAGACCTTACTCACAGAGCTTGGGTGCTTCCCCAGGACTTGGCTGCAAGCCTGGAGAAGGGTTCCCTTTTCCAAGATGTGATGCAGAGCTCCTTGTTCTCTCCTTGGGTAACGACTGCACGTTGTGTTTATTCTGTCTGTAGTTCATGGAGTTTTTTCCAGGAATTAATGCCTTCAGAAAAAGGTCCCTGGGAATTACATAAATAGTGGATAATGGGGGAGGTTTGTGTTTCCTGAGAGCCATAATTCAAGGCTTCCAGCATTGCATTAGCAGCTTCTTTGTGACACTAAACACAGTGCCTGTGGGCTGCTAGGCACCTTCACTGAGCAGTGGCTGGGGCTGCACCCAGAGAACAGCCATGAAGCCTTTGTGACTTTTAATGCCCTCTAATTTTGATCACAGTTTGGGAATTAGGCTGACTAACAAGGTGTTGGTTTCCTCACAGTTATCTCCAGTTTCTCCTGGGTCCATGCTGTGAATCCCTAAGTGACCTAAGACCCATTTATTTGACTAGGATTGATACTGGGAAGGTGTCGTTCTGTCTTTTTTTGCCTTTCCTATTGCTTTATCTTCCTCCAAAGCCTTGATCTGAGTGGATGTGTGGTGTGATGGTGACCAGCTGGGCTCAATGTCAGTGTTGGTGTTGCTTTGGAGCTGTGCCAGGGGACCCCCAAAGGACAGGGTTGCCTCAGGGCAAGTGGTCTCCACCATGCCCTGTGACCTGGCCTGTCCACCCTCCCTGCAGACTGACTGGAAGTGCTGTGCCATAAATGAGGTTGACTCCTCCATGGGTCAGCAGGGCACTGCTTGCCATTGAAGCAGCCTGAAATCCATGACTTGGACAGCAGGGTCTTGGTAGACCAAAAATCCCCATTGGTTTGCCTGCCCCAGGACTGTCTGAATGGGTAGTCCTGCCTCTAATGACAGAATATTTATGACTGGCCTTCCTGGCAGACAGAAGATCAATAGTGCAGCTCTGTGTTTCCACAGGCTGTCTCTCTGCATGTGTAGGAGGCTGGAAATCAGCCACGGAACCCTTGGTCACATCCAGTGGTGTGCTGAAGGATGGGATTAGCCTTCATTAACGAGGCACTTGGCACCAGCACCACTGCTTGTCTACTCTCACTGACTGGTAGCCTGAGAGGGGGCTTGGGGGTGTGTGGACAAATGTGCCTTGAAAGAAGAGGATTAATAACATATAATTGCACATAGCAGTTGTGGGGATAATCACCACAGAGCCATGACTTGGTACCCAGCAGACAGTGGGAGCTGGTCAGAAAATGCCTTTCCCACAGTTGCATTTGTTTAAAGATGAAGCTTTGGTGCCCCTGGAGATCATAATACCACACTCCCACCCCTGAATTACCTTCTGTGTCTCATCTCACTGCCTGTTTTCTGCCCCTTTAGGAGGTCATGAGCTGGAGCAGATGCAGCTGATTCTGGAGACAATCCCTGTTATCCACCAGGAGGACAAGGAGGAGCTGCTCAAGGTGATGCCCATGTTCATCAACAGCACCTGGGAAGTGAGGAAACCACTGCGGAAGCTGCTGCCCGAGGTGGACAGTGAAGGTACCCCCTGGCCCTGGCAGTGTCCTTCTCCTGGGATGTGCCCTGGCTGCCATACTTTCAGACCTGCTTCCTCAGGGTCCTGCAGGAATTGTCCTCAAAGGGCAAGGACATGAATGCTGATGGAGAGGATTCAGGTTCTGGAGGGCTGCACTTGCACTTGTAGCTCACACGTCCCCACTGCTGTGCCTGACATGTCCCCACTGCTGTCCCCTCACACATCCCCACTGCTGTCCCCACTGCTGTCCCCACTGCTGTCCCCGCTGCTGTCCCTGCTGCTGTCCCCCCAAAGCCCCAGGGGGAAGGAGAGTCCCATGGGCTGGATCCTGCCTGGTCCAGGGGCAATGGGAGCAATTAGGAAGGAGTAAGACATTCCATGACACTGCTTCTTCCCATGTCCAAATTGCTGGGGTCATCCCTGATTTGGATCAAGCAATGGAAAGACCTGAATGCAGGGCCAGTCCTGCTCCCACGTGGGGTGAAGCCAAAGGGCATCACTNCTACTGTCCCCTCAGATGTCCCCTCTGCTGTCCCCTCACACGTCCCCACTGCTGTCCCCACTGCTGTCTCCTCAGATGTCCCCTCACACGTCCCCACTGCTGTCCCCACTGCTGTCTCCGCAGATGTCCCCTCACACATCCCCACTGCTGTCCCCACTGCTGTCCCCTCAGATGTCCCTTGTGCTGTCCCCTCAGATGTCCCCACTGCTGTCCCCTCTGCTGTCCCCTGTGCTGTCCCCACCCTGCTCAGCAGGACAGCTCTCAGGATGCTGTGCCCTGCTCAGGGGTGGCTCCCAAGGGTGAAATTGTCTTCCCAGACTATTCCCAGCTCCTCCCTGTGCCTCTCCTTGGGCTGTCCATGGGGGTTCAGCCCCGAGGTTCTTTTCCAGCCCTGTTTATTTCCCTCTTGTGCTTTTTGCATGAACTCCATTGCTCATTGCTCATTGCAGCAGGACACATCCTTTGACTTCACACATATCTGAACACCATGAGATGTTGCAGGATCATTGTCCACGTCCTCTCCTGAGCTTCTGCCAAGGCTAAACTGGTCACCTGCTTTTGGGAAGACATCAAGACCGAGCCCAGCTTTTATTTGTATAAGACATGCAGTGTATGGTCTTGGCAACACGACATCCATCAGGCCAGGGTGCCCAGGGACCACGTCAGCCTCCAGCATGCAGGAACTGATTTATTCCCTGCCATTACTGCAGGAGGAAAGGTCACCTGTGCCCCTGACATAATTCATGGTCATTTTGGTGCCTCTGTGACCCGCAATATATCGTAATACACAACGTGTAATGCGTCGTTCCCCCGTGCTTAGCCAGTGACCTTATGGAGCTATTGATTCCTCCCTACTTAATTAGTCCAAGTGGTGAAATAATCTCATGGGAGGCAATCAGATATTGGTTAATGTTTAAGCACCGAGGCAGTAGTGTGGCTGCCCTTTCTGGTCTTGCCCCTGAAGAAACTGTCCCAGTCACACAATTACACCTTTAATGGGCATGTTTCTGAAGGTGCCACGTGAAGTTGTAACTGGAGAAAGGCGTATTCCTGTTTATGTTGTCTGAACTCAAGGGGGCTTTTCTGTGAATCAACTGGGAAAGCAAAAACTTCAGTGACAGGATTTTGTCTTTTCACATAACCTCAGTAAAAAGGATAATGAAAGAAATCACAACACGCCCTCTGCATTTAGATATAACTCCAGTCACTTTAATGGCACCTAGTCATAGAATCATAGAATTGATTGGGTTGGAAAAGACCTCAGAGATCATCAAGTCCAACCCTTGGTCCAACCCCAGTCCCTTTACCAGATCATGGCACTCAGTGCCACGTCCAATCTCAGTTTAAAAACCTCCAGGGATGGTGAATCCACCCCCTCTCTGGGCAGGCCATTCCAATGCCTGATCACTCTCTCTGGAAAGAATTTCTTTCTAATATCCAACTTAAATTTCCCCTGGCAGAGCTGAAGCCCGTGGCCCCTTGTCCTATTGCTGAGTGCCTGGGAGAAGAGACCAACCCCTACCTGGCTATAACCTCCCTTCAGGTGGTTATAGAGAGTGAGGAGGTCACCTCTGAGCCTCCTCTTCTCCAGACTGAACACCCCCAGCTCCCTCAGCCTCTCCCCACAGCACTTGTGCTCCAGTCCCTTCCCCAGCCTTGTTGCTCTTCTCTGGCCCCGCTCCAGCCCCTCAATGTGCATCCTGAACTGAGGGGCCCAGAACTAAATTTCCTTCTTCATCATCACACAAAGAGTTCATGCACCACAGTCTTTTTAAGATAATTTCTGTCACTCAGAATTCTCGAAGTATTAATGAGTAAAACAATTTCATAGGTTTGGTCACTCTGAAGGCTTTTACACATTGCTGCAAATCTAACCCACTTCCTTTGCATGTGGAGATGTGGAATCAGCTGCCTGAGGTGCAGCGTGCTTGTCCAGTGGATCTGAGAGCCTGGAACCACATCCCGACACCATCCGAGGGTCTCCCTGGGGTGTGACCTCACGGTTGTGCTGGGGATCCCAGCACTGGGTGTAGCACACACGTGCTGCCCCGTGGAGGATGGTGATGCTCTCATGGCCATTTCTCCTGCCTTCCTGGAGCAGGTGACACCCCAGGGCTGCAGCATTGCTGCCCTGCAAGCTCACAGCTCCCGCGGTGGGTGAGATGCATGTGTCCAGGACAGGAGTGCTGGGGCAGCTGCACTTGGGGTGTGACCTTAATTCCTTGCCTTGCTTT
Organism: Grallaria varia; assembly: GCA_013396735.1. Classification (NCBI taxonomy): domain Eukaryota; kingdom Metazoa; phylum Chordata; class Aves; order Passeriformes; family Formicariidae; genus Grallaria; species Grallaria varia. The sequence goes on from VWZG01003105.1 coordinate 28,877, forward strand.
GAGGGGATTTTGTTGTGGGGGTTCCACAAGGCTCGTCCTGGAAAGGGAGCTGTTACTGCTTTTGAGGAATTAGTGAGCTGGTTTCTCTGTGCTTCACAGCCATCGATTTCCTGGAGAAGATCCTGACGTTTAACCCCATGGATCGGCTGACAGCTGAGATGGGTCTGCAGCACCCTTACATGAGCCAGTACTCCTGCCCCGAGGACGAGCCGGTGTCCCAGCACCCCTTCCGCATTGAGGACGAGATCGATGACATCCTGCTCATGGAAGCCAACCACAGCCAGATGTCCCACTGGGACAGGTAGGGCACCCAGCCATGGGACAGGGGACAGGTGCTGCCTTCAGTTCTTGAGGCAGAACGTGGCTGGTGAGTCTGTGACCTGCTCTGGGCTGGATTCCATCCATTCCAGGAGTGTGCCAGACCCTGCTTTTCCTTCTTTAAGCCTCCTTGTAATTGTGGCCCAAGCTGGCACCTGGCCACAGCCAGCAAGAGGCTCATCATGGATTTCCTCAGGGAGCAGATGTTGAATCTGCAACTTACTGAGTGCCTTTCTGCTCTTGGTTTTATTCACAGCCTGTGCTGTCATCACTTGACTTTGAGTGACTCCACGGCCCTTCCCTCTCGCCTCTTTTCCTGTAGTACAGGTTATACAATAATGTAATTCTCATACCTTTTTGGGGACAAGGGCCTGCTTTGGAGCTTTGTATTTATTTTGTGTTTATTTTCAAGGTGTGTAAGCCCCAGAGACCACAGATCTGGGGGTCTTGTAAAAAATCCTTGGTTGTGGAGACATTTAAATGGTTTGCTGAAAGCCATACTGGAAGTTTAGAGCAGCCTTGAGCTGAGGTGTCTCTTATGCCAGATGATTACTGGGCCACTCCCAGTACTGGAGCAGACAGGACAAAATAAGCAGCTAAGAATTAACTAGGTTCATTTTTCTATAGAGTTTCTTCCAGCTGAGCAGGATGAGCTGGCCAAGGATGTCTGCAGCATTGTCACTCTCTGCACAGCAATTAAATCTCCTTGCTGCTGTGTTTCATCAGCATGGAAAACATTACCTAAAGAAACCCCTTGCCTTTGCTATTATTAATCTCTTTGCCTGAGTGAACAAGTGTCAGGGTGGAGGCTGGGGGGTATAACCAGGTCAATTAGGTGAAGAGGAAAGCTGGAAGCATTCCTCAGGAGATCTGTCTTCTGTGTGTCCCCATAGCTCCAGCATTCCTGCCACTTACAGTCCCCAATGCAGCAAATCAGTTTCTGGAGGTCACCTTGTCACCTTTCTATCTCTTGGCTTTCTTGGTGTGACACAAGAAGCTGGGACTTGGACTGTCCTGTCACCCAGCTGGAGACCTGTGCTGTGGGGCTGCAAATTTTGCAACACAAGCCAGGAATTTTGGAGACAAGAAGTTATTTTGCTTGCATATTGTGGGACACCTGACGAGCATTTTGTGGCTGTGGCAGAGCCCTGGTGCCCGAGATAATATGCCTTTGAAGGGCAGATCACTCAGGAAACAGTAAATCAGATGTCACTTTGAAAACTAAGAATGGGTGTTGTCAGGTAATTGCAATCAAGGGAGTTCAGCTGGCTGGAGAAGGTATCAGTGTGCAAGGTGACCCTTCAGGGAAGCTCTTGGTCCCCAGTGTTAGAGTAAACTGGTGGTGTCCACTCTCCGTGGGGATTTAAGCTCATCTCTTTTACCTGTGTGGCACCAAACAAGGAGCACTCACACTGTGCTGCTTGTCTGTGGCCTGAGGGGCAGTTTGATTACTAATATTGTTAATTATGTCCTGATCCCAAGTGGAGGGACGGTGATGAAGGGCTAAAGAAAGGGGCCAGTTGGCTTGGTTGCTGGGCTCCTGGTCCCATCTCAGACCCATAAAGTTACTCACCCCCCCTGACTGTTTAACCCACAAGAAAAAGGTCTGTAATGCAAATAAGACACTGGAAATGTGCAGGTGAGGGGTAAATGGGCAAACAAAAGGCAGAGCTGGCAGCAGCAGAAGGGTGTGAGCATTGCTGTTTCCAGCTGAGCCACTGTCTGTGTGCCTTTCACAGGTATCACATAAGCCTGTCCTCGGATTTGGACTGGAGACACGATAAACACCACGAGATGGATGAGGTTCAGCGGGACCCCCGGGCAGGGTCTGAGCCCACCGCTGAGGAGGCGCAGGTTGACCCACGGAAATACTCACAGAGCAGCTCAGAGAGGTTCTTGGAGCTGTCCCACTCGTCCATGGACCGAGTGTTTGATGCAGATTGTGGGAAATCCTGTGACTACAAGGTGGGGTCACCTTCCTACTTGGACAAGCTGCTGTGGAGGGACAGCAAACCCCACCACTACTCGGAGCCCAAGCTGATCCTAGATTTGTCCCACTGGAAAAGAGCAACCATAGCACCTGCGGCTGAGCTGTCGCTGGAAGAGGAGCCATCCAACCTCTTCCTGGAGATTGCTCAGTGGGTGAAGAGCACGCAGGTGGGGCTGGAGTGTCCCAGCTCTGTCCCAGAGATCCAGGAGAGGAGCCTGCCCTCCTCCCCACACCGCCTGCACAAGGAGCCCCCCGAGGGCAGCAGGGAGGCAGAGCCCGAGTTTGACCTGGATGTCTTCATCTCCAGGGCGCTGAAGCTTTGCACAAAACCCGAGGACCTTCCAGACAACAAGCTCAACGAGATCAACGGAGCCTGCATCTCTGAGCACCCTGGGGACATGGTGCAGGCAGAGGTGTACCAGAAGGAGCGGTGGTGAGGGGAGCCCCACCACGTCCCCCTCTTCCTCTCGGGTGGCCTGGCCACTGCCAGGGGCTGAGTGGCTTCCCCATTTGTCATTGAGTATCTGTTTTTCACACTGTACCAAATGCCTTTCTCAGGAAAGGCGAGCACAAACCACGTGCCCCTCTTGATGCCTTCCGAGGGAATCAAGAGGTGTGAGTGAAATACTGAGTTTCTTACACTGCCTTAACACTCTTGCCTTGCAATCTCTGGGACCTGTTTGGAACTTAAATGTACGAGGGGAAAAATTACAGAGGTCAGATCAACTTCTTTACCTTTCTTTTTCTATAGCAACTTAAAATGACGAGGACAAAATCAGCTTTTCCAGGATGGTCAGAAACCATCGTGGCTTGACAGGTTCCCAAAACAACAAGCTCTGAGCTCCTCTGAGGCACCTGTGTGAGTACAGGTGTGGAGAGAGGTGATGCCAGGCAGTGTCTGTGGCTGGCTGTTCCATTCAGCAGAGAATGGAACTAGAGGCAGAATTTGGCCATCAGACAGAAAATAACTCTTCGAGAATGTTAATAGGGAAGAAATTTCACCTGCAAAATATGGGCCACTTGGGAGTTTGTTTTATTTTTTTTCTGATGGGAAGACAAAGTCTTTGCTAAGCCCATTCTCCTGGTTTGGTTTCTCACACCCAAATTCTCCCTTCTGTTGCACAGGGTGCATCTGAGCTCTCTGAGCACTCAGGAGGCCACCCAGGGTGCATTTTGGTGTGACAACCTGGTGCTGTGAGTCCTGCCTGGGGCAGCAGATCCCAGTGGTGAGGGCTGGAAGCAGGGTGTGATGCTGCCTGGCACCACCAGCTGCACAGACTCGGCAAGGGCACACACCTTTGCCACTGAAAAAGGAATTAAAGTACCACTGCTTTGCATTCTGACAAGGATCCTGTGAGGAAAGCCACAGCTCCTGTGGTGTTAGATTCCTAACTGGCCACTTTGCTTCCAGCTGCTTTGGGAGGTGCTGGTGCCAGCAGGCAACTGAGCGTGGTGTGTAAATAGACAAAGACACAACTGATCTACTGTAACTTCTGTTTTCATCCACACTTCCGAGCACCTTAATGATTAATCAGCTAACGAGAGTTTGTATGTGGAAAAAAACCTTCTATACTTCTATTTAACCAAACACGGCAGTTTTTTAAATGGAAAATCTGTAAATAGTGTGACAAAAGCTGGTCTCTGCTTTCCTTGCCATGGTGTTGCCGTGCTGTGCAGCCCACTGGCACAGCTTCCATTTGTAAAAGAGGAACTGCTGTACTTAGGAGCTCCAAGGTCCATATTTAACTATCCCTACACAAATTATTTCTGCCCTTTTAACAAGCAATCTGCTAAATACTCTGAGATGTGAAGAAAACTCATGTGAGACTCACATAACTAACAGCAGCATGTGCTGGGTTAACCCTGGTTTCTCTTCTTGGTGGGACCAGGGGCAGGCTTAGCTGCAGGAGAGCTTGTACAAGGCCTTGATGAGCCCAAAAACGTCTTTTAACTATGAAGATCTCACCTTGGGGTGATGGAAATGCCATCACTCCAGCTTATTAGGAGCATACGTGTGAAGGCTGCCAGCTTCATGGATGGGATGGGATGGGATGGGGTGGAAGTCCTGGGGCAGGGATGGGAAAGGCATCAGGAAGGCAAAGCCATTTGTCTCTGCTCTTTGCTTTGGGCTCTTGGGTGTCCCCCAGAGTGGTTTAGAAATGGGGGAAATGAAGGAGAAACAGAGGATTGTTTTCCAGTGTGTGTCTCAGATAATTGATATACCTCAGCTAAAGCTCAGCACTTTTACTGGTGGTGGGAGAAGTTCAGACACCAGGAAGCACCCACCTCTGCATGGAGCAGATCCCAGTCCAGCCCCAGCTCGCTGGCCGTGGTCCCTCTCAGCCCTGCCCTGCACCCAGCAGAGGCTGGGAACAGGATAGCTGGGCTCTGAGTGTGTGCCAAGAGAGGAGGAGGAGGTGGCAGCAGCCATGGCTGTGTCCCATCACTCCCAGCAGAGGAGCTGGTGACGCCCATCCTCTGGTGGGAGGTTCTCCAACACCGCAGAGACACCATCAGAGAACTGGATGTCTGGGAGCCACTGGAGTTTGAACCTGAGGGGTGAGGCCAGCAGTGTGAGAGGTGACTTTTCAAACTCTCTTCTGACAGAGGTAATGAGTGTTTGCTGCCGTTGGGTTGGAGCAGTGGTCAGCGATCAACCACGCCAGCCTTTCCTCGGCGCGCGTCGGTAGCCCCGTCCTCCCAAACCAGAAGCCATTTCCCATGGGTGGGTTGTTGCGCCTTCACCAGAGCCCCACGGGACTGTTTGTTGTGGCCATGAAAGGACCAGTTCTGCTCTTGAACCCTGTCTCCAGGGCCCGCAGTTGAAGAGTGACACGACCTTCCTACGAAGCAAAGGGAGCGTGTTGCCGCCGCGCCAGGTTTTCCATCTCGCTTCATGAACTCTTATTTAATGTTGTTCTAAAACCTCAGCGTCTCATGCTGGGAAAAGGGGATATGAGAGATGGCTTTAATTTGTTACCTGAGTGTGCTCAGCTATCACAAGCCAGATCTGTTTTTCATCTACAACAATAAAATGTAAGGCCTGAGCCTTCCTTGCGTGGCAGCGTGTAGTTATTTTGCTTATTATGAGGCTTTTAAGTGTTTATTCTAATTACTGGTGTCTAGGTTTCTTCTGCAAACCATAGCATTCATTTAGGTTGGAAAAGACCTCCTGGAATGATCATGAGCACCTGCATTGCATGGGTGTTTGCATGCTGGGGTTATTTGGGGTTGGGTTGCTTTTCACCCAGCTTTGCTTTGACTGGTGGGAGTTTTCTGAGGGCTCAGGGCATTGGGGAAGGAATTTAGGCCTTGTCACCAGTGCGGTGACTTCTGCAAACTGGTATTTCTTGCAGTTTGAGGAGTCGTTTCAGGGCAAGGTTCCCATCAGGCATTTCAATAAATGTGCAGGTGGTACTTACTAAAAGATGAAAAGGAGCACTGCTGTCGTTAATCATAGAATTATAGAATTGATTGGGTTGGAAAAGACCTCAGAGATCATCAAGTCCAACCCTTGGTCCAACTCCAGTCCCTTCACCAGATCATGGCACTCAGTGCCACGTCCAATCTCAGTTTAAAAACCTCCAGGGACGGTGAATCCACCCCCTCTCTGGGCAGGCCATTCCAATGCCTGACCACTCTCTCTGGAAAGAATTTCTTTCTAATATCCAACCTCAATTTCCCCTGGCAGAGCTGAAGCCCGTGCCCCCTTGTCCTACTGCTGGTTGGTGGGTGAAGAGACCAACCCCACCTGGCTATAACCTAATGATGTGGAGTGTTGGGTCACAGAGGCCACGTGGCACTGGCATGGGTGGACACCCTGGATTTAGGGGTCCCAGCCCTTGAGGACAGCCTCTTAGAGGGTTTTATTTGAGAGAGAACAGAGGGAGCAGAAATCCCCCTCCCTGAGCCTGAGGGAGATGCTCGTGCTGGCCCCCATGCAAGGGTCTGTCCTTCCGCTGTGGCCACCCAGCTGGGCCTTGGCAATCCATCAGGGAGGTGATTTAGAACCTCCTTTGGATCTCAGAATGATGCCTCTGACAGTTCTGTTGCAGGCCTGGTGGTTGTTCTTCCCCAGTCACAAATACGTGACTATTTTTACTGCAGTTTATTTTTAATCGTGTTGTGATCCAGCAGCTGCTGCACCACCACAGAGCTGCACTAACCTGATCTTCAGAGCTTTACCATCAGAGGAAAGGAAAAAATCAACTCCAGCTTGCCTTTAAAGGGGCTTTAGGGGCATCCTGGGAAGTCTTTCCCATGCAAATCCTCCCTGGATCCTACCGTAAAACCACAACATAGTGAAATTTACAAGTGGACTGCTTGGGAATGATCAATTCTGTCCTTTTGAGCCATTTCATGCCACCATCTACAGCTCTGGAGAGCTTGCAGTGAGAACACTGCATAATGTGGCATGCAGTCATTTGAGGTCTGAAGTAGTCTTTTTTTTGTTTGTTTGGGTTTTTTTGTTTTGGTTTTTTTTTTGTTTTGTTTTTGTTTGTTTTTTTCTGCTGATTCTAAAGGAACTGAAGAGAACAAACACACCATATGGTGTTTGCTCGTGAGTAGTTGCCTTTGACATTTTCAAAGGCGGAGTTTGGTTTTGAAGCAGTAGAGTGATGGGGTGAATGGAGCCTTCTCAGAGTGCGCCTTCACTTTCCAAAGCCGTGCTCTCCATGGTGTTTTGAGCTGCCATCTGGGCACTGCCAGGGCTGGTTTGTAACAGTCGCCTTGCTAAATTCAAAGAGTAGGATTTTGTTTATCAAAAACAAACCCAAAACAAAATGAAAAGAAAAAAAAAAAAGAAAAAGGAAAGCAAAATGAAAATAATATTTTGTCGTATAAAAAATACAACCTTTTCTCACAGGGTCTTCCTCTCTCAGCGCTTGGGTTGTGGCAGAATGGACTGCAACAAAAGGGTCTGGGAAGGGTTCCTTTGTGTCACGGTCAATAACTACAGACGCTGTCTCAGGGGGAAGACAAAGACAATTTATTCAAAAGAAGTTAGATATAATATAGGTTTGGTGTAATTAGAAGGTTGGGTTATACTAAAGAAGGGAAGGGCTAAGCTAATCCAGAGAATACATGATGTTAACTAAGGGAAAACAAGGCAGGAGACATTCATCCATTATTGATGGACACAAGGTGGAGGGGGACAATAAGTCTTGCCAAACAGGTTTTGGGTACAGGGCAGGGAATACACAGAAACTACAAACCTTATCAAATGCAAATAGTCTTTGGCGGTCAAAGATGGGTTGATGTCTGCAGATGGGATAAGGGATCAATTCTTATCGTCCTTGGAAGGCTTCCTGCCTTTGGGTATTTGTCCAAGGCTTTGCAGATATCCCAGCCAGGCGCCTGGTCTTAGCCTTGGTTTCTGCCCTCACGCCTTTGATTAACGTTGCAGTGAAAATGAGGTGGTTTAGGAGGGTTGTATAAATTTTTATGAAGCACTGGAGAGATTATACCCGAGCACGTCTTTGACAGCACAGACTACACTGAGAAACAGAATTAATTTCCGTGTGTGTCGCTGTGGCATGAAGTGATTGTGTGTCCCACAAACTTATTAAGTTTAACCAACATATGACATTCTTGCCAGAAGAGGGGAGTGGATGCAGGTGAAGGGGCTTCAGGGTGTGAGTTGGACTCTGCTGACTCTGTGTGCTGCAGTGTCTGTGGGTGAGAACCACCTGGAGCCCATCTGGGAACTGCCGAGCTCTTGGGCACTGGCTCTGTCCTTGTGTTCATAGGAATCCTACCTGTGTCCTGCTAGGGGTGGTATAAATACCTTGGGCAAAACCTGGGGTGATTAACAAAACTTTGATAATCCAGTTGGCAGAACAGAGCAGGTAAGAATGACCAGTGTGTGGGATTGGCTTTGGGATTGGGGATAATGCCTTCCCAGTGCCAGAAGGCAGGGTTGGATGGGATATTGGGAAGGAATTGCTGTCTGGGAGGGTGGGCAGGCCCTGGCACAGGTTGGGCAGAGAAGCTGTGGCTGCCCCTGGATCCCTGGGAGTGTCCAGGGCCAGGTTGGACGGGGCCTGGAGCAACCTGGGCTGGTGGGAGATGTCCCTGCCCATGGCAGGGGTTGGCACTGCATGATCCTTAAGTCCCCTTCCCACCCAAACCAGTTTGGGATTCTGTGCCAATCTGGGATTCTGTGCTGTGCTGGTTTAAAAGTAAACCGGCAGGAGAAATGAACCCAATTCAAGTGAGGCTAGAAGTCAGAGCTACAATTTAATAGGAAGATTACAACAGATACACTGATACAAGGGAAAATTGGTTTCAGCCCTCAAAACCCAGTTGTACAACCCAGCCCCCTGGGGCACAAACAGGATGGTGCTCACCAGCCCCTGTGCTGAGCACCACGTGGTCCCCCTGAGTCCAAAGCAAAAAGAAAAGGAAAACCTGTTTTCCTTCCAGAAGGTTGGTGGTCACAGTCTGGTTGAGAGTGGTAGTTGCAGTCTTGTTGAGGTTCTGGACCTCCTCTCAGTCTGACAAGTGATGCCCCCAGTCCCCAAACCCCAAGCTTATCTATGCTTGGGTTCAGATGGGAGTGCCCAGCACCTCCCCCAGGGTGAGGGGTTTCACAGTGGGCAATTTACTCAGTGAGTCCCAGGATATCTTGGTCTACTTGATGGCCCATCAGCAGACATGACCCCTCAGATTGGGTGTGAAGGTGTTAATGACTCCTGGAAGGAAGTTATCACACCTGAATCATTGGTGTGAAGACAGGGAACTCTCTTATCTCAGTTCTCTCAGGCACCCAGCTCATAGCCTGAGGTGTCAGGTGTGCCTTGGGCAGCTGTTGCAAACAATGCATCATTAACAGTGCCTGATAAATGGCAGGGAGGGTATGGAATACACAGTTCCTGTTGCATTCACACAGTGGTAAACTGGTCCCAGCCACTATAACTAAGATATGTGCTTCTGTGTTTTTCCTCCTGCCATTTCTCCTCTGCTGCATGCTGACATTTCAGTGCAGGATGGAGACAGCAATCCTGGGTTATCCACCTGGCTGGGAACGCTGTGCCTCATCTGTGAGCTCTGTGGCCCCAGGATGGAGACAGCAGTGAGGGCCTGGCTGCTGCTCCGTAGGTATTGTTAGAATGATTCCAAAATCCTGGGACATTTCTGTTAGTCCTGCTGGCATTTCAGGAGGAAAATGGAGATCACTGGAACATCTGAACTCATCCCATTTAAAAGGGGAGTTTGAGCTCCAGGGTGAGTTACCCACTGGCTGCATGGTGGGACAGGCAGTGCTGTTGTGTTCCCATGTGGTCCCCCCATTGCCCTCGAAGCAAGAGTAGGGTGGGTCGATGTCATATGGACAGGGTGAAATAGGTTTCGGGGTGACAATTTAATGAAGAAAAGTTCCCTTTAAAACACATATGCTGTCTGGCTCTAAATCCCTGTTGAGAGTTCCAGTGCCAGCAGGAGTGCCCAGTGTAAAGTCTCCCAGGACAGAAGTCCAGTGTGAGGACAGTGAGAACACACTTCCAAAGGGCAAAGGGATGAGGAAGAGAGCACAGGAGTGTCCAGAGGTGATGGAACCCCCCTGATAAGCAGCAGCACTCAAGGGAAGAAAGTGGTTTCAGCCCAAAGCAGCTTTCCTTGGATCTGCAAATAATTGGTGCTGGTTGCTGGGAGGGCACCAGTCATCCAGGTAAGTCCCTCCCTAAACCACTCAACAGCATTGAGGTGGAAGGTGAAAGGACACACCATGTGCATGAACTGGGCTCAGACAGGCACGGCAGAACTTCTGTGTGTGTGTGCACATACGGGAACACACGTGTTTCATGTGCTGAAGGCCTGGAGGAGCCTCTGGATCAGGCCTCTGGACTGGGAAGGCTTGTTGCCATCCTTACAGTGCCACCTTTCCCTCTCGTCACAGAGCCCAGCCACATCTTTTCAGCCTCCTTCACCTGTGGAGGTGCGAATTCCTTCTTCATGATGAGCACTGCCCTGCAGTGTTGTAGGGATGCAGCCTGGAGCTCAGCACACCACAGAATAGATGCACTGAGGATCCGAGCTGTCCACATTCAAACCATCTGCTTTCCAGCTTGCTGGAGGTGGTCAATACTCGAGTTATTGCATCCCTGAGAGACTGGCTCATATTTTTTATGAGTTTAATGAACATGATGTTTGTGGATGGGCAGCATTCACATCCTACCAAGGAAGACTCATCAAGCCCCAAAGCAGTTCCTGCTGGGGGCAGGAGACCTTCACCTGAGAAGGTCTCCTCAGGCTCCAGTGAATCATTTGGCATGGCTGGGTGTGGGGGAGGCTGGGCAGGGCAAGAGGGACACGGTTGCTGTCTGTCCACTGTGGGTAAACAGCCCCCAGGGAGGTCCAGAAACAAGAGAGAACCCTCACAGAAATAGTTAAAAATTAATTGGAGGAACCTCCAGATTCTCCTTGTGTAATCTCACACAACTTTCAGCTGTGAAAGGCAGGAAGGAAGAAGAAAAGCCTCTCTCTCCAGAGAAGATGGTCTATGATGGTTGTTCATCACAGGCTAAAAAGGCTGTCACTGCAGCAAAGCAAGGACTTACATTTGAGTGCTTCTGCCACTAATCCAGCCTGCTGAGCAGCCCTGTGGTGCCACAGCCTGGACAGCTCATTATTCTCTCCTACAGAAGGATGCAGAGAAATCAGGTTTTCTGGCCAGAATTAGCAGCAAATCAGGGGCTTGTGCTGCCTGTGTATGGCTTGTGGCACCTCTGATCCGTGGCTGCTGTTACATCCCATCCTGCTGGGCTGCCAGAGCTGCACCCCAACACCTTCTGAGTGCTGCTGGAGCTGGACAGGACCCCAGCCTGGGGGAGCTGCTCCATCAGAGCTGGATATCCTTCCCCAGCCTGGGTGAGCTGCTCCATCAGAGCTGCATGGGCTTCCCCAGCCTGGGTGAGCTGCTCCATCAGAGCTGGACAGCCTTCCCCAGCCTGGGTGAGCTGCTCCATCAGAGCTGGATGGGCTTCCCCAGCCTGGGTGAGCTGCTCCATCAGAGCTGCACAGCCTTCCCCAGCCTGGGTGAGCTGCTCCATCAGAGCTGCACAGCCTTCTCCAGCCTGGGTGAGCTGCTCCATCAGAGCTGCACAGCCTTCCCCAGCCTGGGTGAGCTGCTCCATCAGAGCTGGACCTGCACAGCCTTCCCCAGCCTGGGTGAACTGCTCCATCCTCTGTGGCAGAGGGACAGACCTGGCTGGGGACAGAGGAGTTGCTGGTGGTTTGTGGATGGACAGCCCCCCAACCCCCGAGGTTCCAGAGAGGGGTGTTTATTCAGCACCAGCTGCACGGGGGTCGCTCCTCCAAAGCCCTGCACCCCTGTCTGTGCTCACAGCCTTGTTTAGATGCAATTACAGGGTGCAGATTCATTATTTCTTCATACATATGCATCATTTGCTTAGGAAAAGGCAGGCTTATTCTAATCAGTTCCCGGAAATAATTTCCATTTTCTCCACCCTGAGCCCCTCCTGTCTGAGTCTGTGCAGTGATTTCCAGTGGTCTTGGGCAGGGCTCT
>VWZG01003107.1:1375-104383 GCA_013396735.1 Grallaria varia
TTTCATGTCAAAGCCTTTTTCTCACCTTTGTTCCTCAGCCCCTAGTATAGATTTCTGATACACGAGAGTACAAGTTTTTTTATGGGTCCAAAGATAGAATGCTGAGTTGGCCTTTGGAGCGCTCTCGACTGATACCATCAATATTATATCAGAGCAGCAGTTACAAAGTAAAACAAAAAGGAAACCAAGTAACTGCAAAAGTCTGGTGAAGATTCAGAGAGATTTAGTCTGTCTGTCTTTCTTCATAGGCCGTGCTTCCTGCAGCGCCTCTGGGGATCCACATTATAACACTTTTGACCAGAGAGTCCATAATTTCATGGGAAATTGCACTTACACCCTCTCCAAAGTGTGTGATGTCTCTGAGAATCTTCCATACTTTGATGTGTCCACAACAAATGAGCACAGAGGAGCCAACACCAAAGTCTCTTATGTGAAGTCAGTGCAAGTGGAAGTCTATGACAACCAGATTTCTCTACTTAAAAACAAGAAAGTGAATGTAAGAAAAGACTTGTTTAAAATACATAATCATTTTTAACTGACATGTTGATCATAAAATATTACCTCTGTAGAGTTTATAAAAAACTTTTTTTTCATTAGTGACATGTACCTCTTTTAATGAGCTCTCCAACAAACATGCCCAGACTAAATGTTCTTTAATTACTTCCAGATCCCTTGTACACAGGATCATATCTTTCAGTAATCTGTACTAGCTACTGGTAGCTGTAGGAGTCCCAGCAGCCATACACTAACTTTTATAACTTGCTGTACAGGTGAATGGTCGCAGAATGAACCTGCCTGTATTTATTGAAAAGAAGATCAGTATTCAAAGCAGTGGTGGATATGTTCTCTTGGAAACTGACTTTGGACTGTGGGTGAGATATGATGGAAACCACTATGCAGAAGTCTCTGTGCCCTCTAATTACCGTGATCTGCTCTGTGGCCTCTGTGGTAAGTTGTAGACTTTGACACTTTTTAGTGAGTTGTGGAGGCTGGTGATTACTTAAACTTTTTTGCTTAGTATGTCATTCTTATTATGTCATACTTATACAACTACTCCTTACCAAATGGACTAGAATTTGCAGCACTGACAAAAATTTGCTAGACTCTTTCATTCTCTAAGAAGAACTTAAAAATTTCCTGGTAACATGCTATCCATTTGGAAATGTTGTGATTGATATATATATATAAATAATACAAATACTTCTTTAGCCAAATAAAAAAAACTGACATCAGTTCTACCGTTTAAAATTAGGAAGAGTAAATATTTGCATGGTGCTATTTCAGAATTCTACAAATACATTTTTATGTTATTTAAATTCTGATGTATTTGTCTTCTGTTGGGTGTGGAAATGCTATACCATTTCATTTTGTGAATTAGGAAAACCTGAGGCTGTTTTCACAGTAGAGAGAAATCTTTAAGAATAGCTCACTGTCAGCAACCTCAAGTTTTCCTGCTTCTCTTTTTGTGTACTCATAGAATGCATTTATACAACCTGAATGATCGTTTATACAAATAAAGGAATGAGAAAAGAAGAAAAAAACATGAGAAAATTAAACTACTAAGTCTGATTTTACCTACTTTTTATTTCAATTAAGATAGGTAATGTTTACATAAAACCAAAGCAATAACAAGAATCAATATGGATAATTCAGAGCTGACAGACAAGAAAGAAAACTCATACTTTTATTTCCAAAATTCAAATACCAGAAAATATTAATTGCTATTTATGATACAAAATATATAGGTGCTTTAGAGTCCTGTGAGAAAGATCAGACACAAAGGGCATTTTCTACAGTGCACTGTAAGAATATTGTTGGAATAGGATAACAAAGTAAAAAGGAGCCACAGGTGACTTTCGTAGCTAATGAGAGTAGGAGCTCACGGAAATTGGTAGCAGCCAGTAATTTTTCCTCAGGAATTTTGGTAATACTTGAACCTGAACAGGTTTAGTTGGAACAACATTCTGAAACCCAGGTGATTATAAGAAATGTACTACAAGATGGAAATGGGACTGTAGAAATTACAGTCTTAGAGTAGTTTGTCTTGTGAGTTTCTGATTTTTCTTGGGTTTGGATCATCTGGAACTTCCTAGTTCTATTATCTCTCCATGACTTTTTCACGCTTTCAATTCAGGAAATCTGTCTAAGAATATAATGGTGATATAATAGCACAAATATTACTGTGTAATTTTCAGTCCAACATTCTACACATAGGAACCAAGAAAATGAGTTGGAATTTTTTTAGCTGAGAAGTTCTTTCTTGGATGCAATGTAATCTGGTTACATAGGAGCTTACAGACTTCCTGCTTCAAGTCCACAAGTGTCTGAATGGCAGCTCTTGTCAGTAGCCAAAGTCTAATTCTGGTCTTCTTATTTTGCCCAGTTCACATTGATGTTACGTATATACTCTCCTTATATAATTTTAATCCATTTTACAGCCTGAAAGCTAGTATTATTCTACAGGTTTGAACTTCATATGCCCCATAAATCTCCTTTTATCTTCACAGGTAATTATAATGGTGACCCAAATGATGACAATATAAAGCCCAATGGTGACATTGCAAGTAGTTCCACTGAACTTGGAGAAAGCTGGCTTGTGCCTGAGAATAACACCATGTATGTATAATAATTTAATGGCATGGCACTTGCTAACTAAACTTTTAAAATCAAATAGCCATCCACTTGCTGTCTTTGTCATCCAGCACCATCCCACAGCTTCCAGCTGCCCATTAGAAATACGGAGCTGCACCTTTATGTAAACCAGAGAATGGTAAAAGGGTCGTGTATTTTAAATCTTGTTTTCCAAAGCAGGAACTGTCTGTTGAGTGTGAGGGGGGATGGGACTTCAGTCCAGTTCCCAGATTGGAAGTCATAACTGTTTGGATACCATAACTTTTTTTTTTCCAGCTAAGAATAAGTCTTTGAATAGCCCATTCAGTGAAAGGGCTGACATCAGCTTTTCAAAGAAGCTGGATAAAGTCTTGTGACTGGCATAAAACACACTCTGTTGCGATGGGTTATCATGTGTCAATCTTCCACTGGAAATCTGGTAGTAAATGATGTGAAACACACATTTGATTTCCCTTCCTTTCCCCAGGTGCTCCAGCGGTGGGACAGAAGAGCAGTGTGATCCTGTGCTGGAGAGCGAAGCAAAGAAGAACACAGCATGTGGCATGATCACAGACCCAACAGGTAGTGTGTTGGGAGTTCTCTGGGAGCCATGTGATGGAGCATGTTACAGCTCGTCTTGTCTCTGCTCCATAGCCTGTTTTTCTGAGCTCACACTGGAAGCATATGTAACCTCCAGTGTAAATGGCCAACGTGAAACTCAAAGGTGCTTGGTCAGGATGTGTAATCTGTTCAGACGGTGCCAATGTGTCCATGAAGATTATCTCAGAACATTTTCAGGCAGCTGTTCTTTGCTTGCTTGCACTCTGTTTGCTAAAAGAAATAGCTCAGGGGGCACTGTCAGTGTATGAATTACAGATACCTTGTCTGAAATTCTGTATGTGTTCCCTGCATTGGAGACAGCCCCAGCAGTTTTCTAGAATGAGTGGTTTGCCTAGGCAGCAGTGCTTCATTTATGTAAGCTATGTTGTATCAATAATGCAAAAAGAAGAAAACCTGATCCAGAGGGCACATTCTCATTGTGTCTTGTGCATCCATTTCAAGTGCTGGTTTGTCTTACTATACAAAGGTAGCCCGGAGCACTCACAATATATTTGCTGTGACAGAAAATATATGTTGGTTGTGATCTTATCATTCCAGTTGTTTTTTTCTATCCTTCTGTATATCTTTCTTGATTTACACAGGAATCTTCAAGGACTGTCATACCAAAGTGCGTCCAGAGAATTTCTTTGAAAATTGTGTTTACGATATGTGTTTCACTGGTGGACAGGCAACATCCTTATGCTATGGACTACAGGCCTATGCTGAGTCATGTATCAATGCTGGGATATGCATAGAGTGGAGGAATGCTACTTTTTGCTGTGAGTGTTGTGATAAAAACATCTATTCTGGATTTTAACTTCATAGTCCTCTACCTGTTTCATGCCCATTTTTTCATTTTATGTAATGTTCTGAGTATCGTCTATCTTTTATCATGTTTTGAGCCTGATTCAGATTCAGTACCATTCCAGTATTTTTATAAAACTGATTTTCAAGAACATTTGGATACATCCAGATTAAATTCTTGAAGTTTTAATGATTTGCTCTTAGGTTCTTGGAAACTTTGATTACATTCAACCATATCTTACCTGAACTTCTGCAGTGGAGAAATAACTGTTGCTTTGCTTCATTGAAAATCTACCATCCTCAGTGTAAGCAGAGCTTGTAGTCTTCCATATACAAATGATTATCAATGGCTTTTGACTAAAAAAATAGTTTCATAAGAGACCTTGTTAAGCAGCTGTTTCTAGGAAGGTGCAAGTATGTCTCTCTAAGGCAAATAAATCAGGTATTATCACTTATCTCCCAACTAATTCTCTTCAGAATGATCTTATGGGAAATTTGATATATTGAACTCATATTTCTTAGAATAAAGCTTTCCAAGGGTTCCACTGATGTTAATTTTAAGCAACACTGGACAGTTTTCTGCTTGTCATAGAATCAGAGAATCATAGAATGGTTTGTGAAAGCATCAGGAAAACTTCTATCACAATTTTGCCCTTTTGAGTGACCTCATTTTTAATCTTTATCTAGCAATGTCCTGTCCTGGAGGCAGCATCTACAAGAGCTGTGGTACGAGGTGTCCCTCTACCTGTTTGAACATGTCAGCAGTTGATTCCTGCACTTCTCTACCAGTGGAAGGTTGCTTCTGTAAGGAAGGCTATGTTTTGAGTGGAGACAAATGTGTGCCAGAGAGCAGCTGTGGTTGTGTTGATGAAAAGAACCAGTATCACCAGGCAAGTTATCTCAGGCATTTGAAAAAAAAAAAAAAAAGGGGGTATGGGGGAATCTCCTTCTTTCTCACTGTGAGAGAAAAAGCATGTTAATAACATTACACAATTAATATTCACACCATTAATAATTTCAGAATAGACATACTTTGCTAGCCTTCTTGATCCATGAGCTGTGTGGCTAAAATTGCCCAAATGATCATATATTGTACACATTCAAATATAAATAATTTGATTCCCTTACGATTTTACATTCCTATTTATCTTATAGTATATACTTCTACACTCTTTTTTCCACATAGCTGAATGAAAGCTGGTTCACCCGTTATCCCTGCACTGAACGCTGCACCTGCAAGGCTAATAACACCATTGAATGCACGTCCTGGGAGTGTGGAGTCCAAGAGGAGTGCAGAGTTCAGGACGGTGTGCTGGGCTGTCATTCCAGTGGTAAGTCCTGCCTGAAAATCAGCCCAGTGGCATCTCCATAATTAGATCCTCTTCTCTTTCTAGCTTTATTATAAATATCTCTTTCTATGTGATAGTAAAGAAGTCCCAACTGACTGCTGCCAATGCTAAGAGCTGAAAATACAAGCACAGGTGTCCTTCTTTTGTAGTGGACATCAGTAAAAACTGATGATGCCCGAAAGTTTACAAGGCCACTCAAGTTCTATTTTTCCCGATAATGAAAATTCATGTCCCACATCACCAGTACTGCAAGCTATAAATTTGGAAATAATTGAGAATTGCATTTCTATGGATCTGTGTTACGATAAGTGCTGTATGTACTGATATATACAGATGCAATTTTATTTATTTTTATATTTACAGCAATATTTACACAGATAAATATGTATTTTTGCATAGATAAGTAGAAAAGCTCTGTATTACTCTCAAATACCATAAATTATAGCTACAATAGTATGTAGAAATGTTTACAGAAGTTCATTTGATGCCGATTTGTCATTTTGTATGTAATTTGCAAATGAAATTTAGGAGATTCTTTCTGGAAATTTCTTATTTTAAGAAAATGTCATTGGTATGAACCTGAGATGACTCTGTGGGAGTCTGTCCACATAATATTGTTCAGGATTAGATTGCTACACTCATGCAAACTCTTTTGGTCAGCTGAGTCCACAATGAAATTCAGGACAAAGTTCTTAGATGATTTTTTCACCTTCAGGTCAAGCAACTTGTCAAGTGGTAGGAGACCCCCATTATTTCACTTTTGATGGAATGAAGTACACTTTTGTGGGAACCTGCACCTACACTTTGGTTGAGGTTGTCAACACCGCCACCAATGTCATTCCTATAACCATACTTGGCAAGAATGAAGAAAGAGGACTAAGAGGGGCCACATACCTGAAAGAGGTCTATATAGATGTGCATGGTGTACGAATCACCCTTCAGAAAAAACAAGGAATCCTGGTAGGTGGTGGTGCTCTTTATTCTGGCAAGAAGTACTTTAAGACTAGCTCACCTACAGTCGCTGCAGGAAAAAGGATCATGTTTCCTAAGGAGTGTGTATGCGTATGCTTAATACTTGTAGGTGCCTCCATTAAGTGGATATCATGAGGAAATATGATTTCTTACTAGTTCCCAAAGCTTCTGGTTTGGGTTTACTCTTTTATTGGTCATATCTTGGAGATGGAGCCCAGAGTCTCCAGCTTAGAGAATCATTGCCTGAATTAAAGAATAGGACTACCCACTTCAACAGTTCTTGTCAACCTAATCACCTCTGAGCTAACAAGAGCAGAGGAAAGGCCAGTCATACTGTATCAGTTTAGAATAACATGGGGTTCCATGGCAGTACTGGAGGCAGGGGTTCTACCCTATAGGTGAGTAAGAGCTTGCTCACTACCAGTGATATTTCCAACTCTCTGTTAAAGGCACAGGATATGAGTCCTGCCCATCTCCTCAGCTAAAAGGTTAATTCCTGCAACCCACAACTGGAATATGAAGTCATGGAAGTGTAAAGAGCTAAAATGGTCACAGAGGAATCTTCAGCACTGCTAGAAATATAGACTGTGAGCAGAAAAGCTTTAGTGGAACAATGTCCATACTGACAAATTATGTTTCTCCCCAGTGGAACAATGAGAAAGTCTACACTCCAGTGGAGGGCCGACTGCGAGGTGTGTCCATTGGAAATGTTGGCAGATTTATAGTAGTGGAAACTGACTTTGGTGTAACAGTGAAATATGATGGCAATCACCATCTGGAAATCACCCTCCCACAATCTTATTTCTCACAGGTAAGATTTAATATGCAAATATGTTGCGCTTCAAAACCACGGCTTTGTGCATTTACTTTTAATTCCTTTCAATCTTGTGTTTTGCTATTGCATCTTCCTGTGTAGCTGTATTGTAGCACACGTCAATTTTTTTCTTTCTAATTTTTTTCTTCACAAAAATTTCCCTGTGTTCCAAGGGGATATTTAAAGAAAATTATCTGGCTAGGGGAATACATCTAACTTAGAGAAATAAACACCTTGAAACCTTAGGAAATCACAGATTTACTGCAATTTCTGTTTTATTTCTCCATGGGTGCAGTCAGAATGTCTCAAATGTCTGCTACAAGATTGGTTGGTGAGAGTGATTTGGTCACATTGTTCAACAGGCAATGAATAAGAAGTTACTGGGTATTTGATGTGAACAGGTCAAGCTTATAATATGGTTCTTTTGCATTTGCAGGTGCATGGCATGTGTGGTAATTTCAATGATAACCGTGAAGATGATCTGTCCTTGCCCAATGGGACAATCGTCAGTGCCCCACAGTTTGGAAATAGCTGGAAAGTGGAGAAAGACAGTGATGAGGGGTAAATATTAATGCCTTTTCATATCTTCCATCTTGCTTCAGAAAACAGTCAATTGTTTGTAGTTGTTTTGACTGTCTGCTACTTTGTAACATGCAAGCAGTGTGTGTGAAGCTTTTTTCTCCTTGAATTTGAAGCTCAAGAAAAGGCCATACCCAGAGGAAACCACTGCAGAGGGCAGAGAAAAACCACAGCCGTTCTGTCAATAGACATGGACGCTCAGGGAATTAATCTTTGGGGCAGACCACAGTGTGGACACAACCTCTGTTTATTTTACACTGATAACACCCGGAGAAGGATGGTGGTGCTGGGGAATGGTGGGGGCCAACTACTCCCTAGGGGACAGGGAGCTGTATGTGATGACACAGCTGAGAAAACAGTGGCCTCACCAGACAGGGGCCATCCCGCACTACCCGAGCAAGACAAGTAGGGAGGGCCAACAAGTGGAAGCCAGGGACAGCCTGGCTCAGTCCACATCACCACACGAGTCTGCAGTGATGAGACAGGTCCAAGGTCAAGCTGTGAGTCAATCCTCTCGTCAGGGTTAAGTTTAGTGAGAGTAATGAGTGTCAGACATAGCACGGTGCTGTCAGGCAGGTCTAATACTCCATAGTCTTTCATTCATAGACAGAAGGAAGACTGTAGCCTTTCCTACCTTTCAGTAGAAACAAACTTCAATTTTCATGTCTAATACATGCCTTTGAAACTCAGATCCCTGTGTCTGTGCTTTCTTGCAGTTGTTTACCAGACTTAAGAGAAGATGATAATCCTCCTTGCACTGCTGAGAATAAACAAGACATTGAAAGCCAGTGTAATGTATTAAAATCAGAAAAATTCAAAGTATGCCATGATCTAGTCAATCCCAAAGACTTTATAGAGATCTGCATCTATGACATGTGCCAGTATGATGGCATGAAGTCTACTCTCTGTGACATAGTTCAAGCCTATGTGGAGACCTGCAAGAATCATGGAATCACCATTAAATGGAGGAATAGCACATTCTGCCGTAAGTACATGAGCAAGCAAAAAACCTGAAGTTTGGATGACTGATGGTGTGAAAACAAACAAGCAGAATAAGGAAAACAAGTTATGTCAAAGAAAATTAAACCCAAATTCTCACAAAACCCAATTCTACTATTATGATTCTTTTGCTGCACTGAACTCTGTTCAGGTTCAGATAAATCTAGGACTAAACAATTTATGGATACTAATGTGGAGTTAGAATGGTTTCAGTAGCCAAACGAGTGCCATGACATATTGCAGGGAGCCTAAAATGGAGAAATAATATAAGCAGAAGACTAAAAGAATACAGAATAATGTGTTAGGACACAGGGCTCAATGCTATTCACTGTGATTTGAGTGAAAACTGTCGGTTTGCCCTGTTTTTTATTACGGAACTAACAAACCTTTTGTCATGTTATCCTGTTTCTTGAACTGTCTCCTTATGCATCTCTAGTCATTGGCAGAAACATGGTATAGAACTGAATGTATCTGCTGTCTGACAATGCAGTGCATATCTTATATGTGTTTATGTATGTGGTTAAGCTTAATTTACACTTGGTTTGCATCAATGGATGGTTGAACATTCTAAGGTATTTACCTTTAAGGTTCACTTTTCTAGCAATGCCCAAAGAGGCTCTTGCAGCTGAACTGGAACACTGAATCTGAATGATCTAGTGCTAGGTGCCACCACTTCAGGCATACCTGTTATAAAACTGAATCAGCAGCTCCAGAAAGGGTTCTTTGCTTTGTTTTTGTTGTTTTGTATTTTGAGGGGGGGGGTGTCTAAGTAAAATACAAAAATTAAAATTGATTGAAAATCAAAATCAGCTATTAAAAGGCAATTCTGTACTACCCTTTCATAGGCCAAGGGGTAGCTTTCAGTTTTTGCAGTGCACTTTGTATTTAATAACACTGCTCCTATTCTGCCACACAGCACTGCCCTGCCCACACCGGAGCCATTACAAAGATTGTGTCTCTGCCTGCCCATCAACATGCAATGATATTTTTGCCTCTTCCCTTTGTGAGAAGACAGAGGAGTGCACAGAGGGCTGTGAGTGTGATGATAATTACGTGCTCAGTAATGGCAACTGTGTACCTCTGAGCAGTTGTGGCTGCAGAGATGATGACAACAATTATTACAGTGTAAGTAGTTTGTCTGTGGAGCAAATGTCTGGCTTCAAATCATGTAGAAAGTTGGTCTCCTGTCCATCTTAATATGAGAGAGAGAGCAAGAGAGGCAGAGACATCAAAGTCTTCAGTGTCTATTTCTCATCTGATTAGTAAAAGCTGCAAACTTGGGTATTAGGAGATGCAGAAGCTTGCTTGGTACTTCACACCTGAGGCTAAAATGGAGGCATATTTGAAAACAGTCAGTTGATCAGAGCTATTCAGACAGTCTATCCTATCCTATTTTGTGTTTAAATTCTCATATCAAAGACAATAAAATAAATGGACTGAGATCTCCTCTCCTGCAGTCTTGGTGAGACAGCATCTGGATTGAGCAGTTATGGAATAACTGGACAGGCTACACCTAGCCTGTCCCCACACCCCTGACTAGTGAATGTTTATTGCATTTCAAAGCTGAGCACCTTGATAACATATTATCACCACAACTTCCATCCAGGCTGGGGAAACATGGATAACTTCATACTGCACCAAAAGGTGCCAGTGTCAGAAGAATGGTGACATCACTTGTAAGAGCTATAGCTGTGATTCTAGAGAAACCTGCATAATCAAAAATGGAAAACACAAGTGCCATCCAACAGGTATGTGCAAACAGGTCTTCATTTGGTGTTCCAGAAGGGCTAGGGAAGGAAGGAGGATGTGGGTATCCATTCTTTCTTTCCTGCTCTTCCAGTCTTTCATGGGGAAAGAAGGCAACTCTGACAGTGTTATGGATGAGACATGACTGAATACAAAAAAGCCTCAGTTCTCATAACAAAAGGTTCCAGCTCCATACAGAGAATTTGTAGAGGGAAATGGATACCTGGGTTTGGAAATTTACTTATATCTAGAAATCTGACAGTTTGATCTGACTAGCTTAAATAAATTTATTAATTAATTTTAAAAAAATGACTGCATGTTGATTTGAGGACAGGAAAAAAAAACGAACAAACAACTAAAAATCAGGATAGAGCAGATCTGAACAGATACATAATAGGCCAGCCAGAGAACTTCAGTGCTTTTTGATCAACATTTTCTTTGGCTAAGCATAGTTAAATTTCATATTCTCTAGGTAAATTAGGTTGTTAAGGAGACAGCTCATCGCCTAGTGCCTCTGCACTTCAATTTTAAAGAATAATATGGCGTTGGTCCTACTGTATTGAGTATCAGTGCAAAAACATAATGCAAATCCAGTGTGACGCTGCTACTTTTTAGTAAAGCACCAGAGCAGGGACACCCCAGCAGTCTTAAGAACAGCCTTGCTCCTGGCATAATGGTTTATGCTGCACTCAGTGGTCAAGGAGAATACACAGATGACAGTTACTGCATCTGATTGTTAGGTCTGGTGAACCCAATCATCAGGTTTAGTAACCTCAGAGGAAATCAGTGACAGTAGTGAACCAGCCAAAATTAAACATTGCTTTTCAATTTTGTAGCAATGCAATGCTGAGGTTTATGAAATCCACATCTCTAAGAGCCCACTGCAAGCCATGCTGTGTGGCAGCAGAGAGCCAGTGTGCACATCTTAGTCTCTGTAAGGTCTATAAACCCTAATGTTCTGGCTCACACTGGAAGGAGTTTCTCTGTCCATCTCTCTGTTTCAGTGTCCATTCACCAGGGTGATGCCTGAGCACCCATCTTTCCTTTCAGATCTGCACTCTAGCAGCAATCATTTTCACCTAACTTTCTGAACCAACCCACGCATGGGGTCTGGCACATGCACACTTAGACTGGAGAGTAATGAAGCTCTTCCTTTTTAGGTTTCGGGAGATGCCAGATCATGGGCGATCCACACTACATCACCTTTGACGGTCTGGTGCACCACTTCCAAGGGAAATACACATATATTGTGGCTCAGACCATCCCTGGCCTACCTGATACTCTGATGCAGTTCAGCATTGAAGGCATGAATGCTCCTTTACGTCTAAGCCGACACATTACCTACCTGAAAGAGATTCTCATCGATGTTTACAACCACACAGTGCGATTCAGGCAGGACAAGCAAGTTCTGGTAAGTCTCTCCCTGACAGCAGAGCACAAAGAAAGACCTTCCCTTGGAGGAAAAAACCTTTGGGTAATAAATGTCCGTTGTGAAGAATTAAGTATTAAAGCTAACTGTATTATTACAGCAGTGCTATGAGGCAACCAAAATTGAGATTTTCAGTTGTGTTGAGTATACTTTCTCCATAGGTATGAATGATATAATTTTACTTTACAAACATTAAAAAAATGTATAAAATAGAGTTTTAGGAATAAAACATCAAATATCCCTAGACTTACAATAAAGTCACACAAATTTTTATCAGTGGTAGGGAAAAGTGTGAATTATGCTAGGATAATTTAATTTCATTCCTCTTTATTGGTGTGTAAGAGCATACATAGCTCCTACATACATATTAGGTCAATAATAAAAATCTCTTAGGATGATATGAAAGTACTGTGTCCAGATCACTTTCCTCAATATATGATTGTGTTAACTTAAATTAAATACCAAGTTTTTTACTGGTTAGATTATCTGATATATTTATCATGAAAAGAGGGAAGTGCTGATTTATAGCATTGTGGCCTGTGATGAAGACAGATTTTAACTTGGCATATATATAATGAATTTTAATTTATTCTTTCCCTGTTAGTTGGATGGTGTCAGGGTGAGACCCCCTCTTCGACCTCATGAAGGTATTCATATATATCAGAGGACAACAAGAATTTACCTGGAAACAGATTTTGGTTTATACGTGAGCTTTGATGGCAATCAAAATGCAGGTAAATGATACTAAAATAAAAAATCCAGAAATATTTATGCACTGTCTCAAAAAAAGTTCTCATTCCAAAGGAGGTCTAAACCCAAGGCAAAATTTGAAACCTTCACTCTTTGAGCCTATATAGCCCTTTGTGATATAAAACTCCAGAAAATAAAAACAAAAAGTGTTTCACAGGAACCAGGGAAACTGCAAAACTGGTATTTCTCTACTGGATCCCCCTGAACCTAGGAGAAATGAGATGTAGAGTCAGACGTATACTTTTTTTTTCATGTTGAGTAAGGTCTGAGTGACAAAAACAAAAGCAAATCACTTAAAATTGTTGACCAGCATGATGAAATGAAGTCTGGATCTGCCCCTTTGCCCGCTTAGACCAGTCAAAGGACTCACAGGACTGAGGTCCTCAAGCTATCCACTGTGAGTGTATCCTTTTACACACTTCCTCTCAAGCCTATGCCAAGTAATCCCATTCTTCAGTGTTTCTCAGTAGGACTTCTACATGGCATTACACAAGCCACTCATGTGAGCTGAACACACATCATGTCCTCTGTTTGAAGCAGAGTTAATCCTGATTTACAACAGCATATAGCTATATTATTTCTAAGGCTATTTATTTACATGACCATCATTCCAAACTCTAAGATTCCAACTGCAGAAAGAAAAAGTCTGTTTGTAGGAATTCTGTTTCTCAGTGATCAAGTGGACTGTAAGTGAAGGGGAAAAAGTGGGTGATGCATTCAGTTTGTTGCAAAGCAGTACACGGCATGCACTGAAAGCACTCCGGCAATGATATCATATTAAATAATAACGTATTATAAGAAATCACTGCAAGAAATTACTTTTTCATGACCCACATTGCAGAGCACAGAAACAGTCCTGTGAATCCATATATGAACATGTATGTTCAGGGCTATGTTCACATGACACATGTGAAGCCCATGTCTCATTACTGGCTTCAGTCTGGATCATAAAATGTGGCACTCGGCATTGTTTTCCACCTCTCCCATACACTCAGAGGGAATGATTTCTGTGTAACAGCTTTTTTTTTTTTTTCTCCTGACCTTCCCTAGATATAAAGCTGGCCAACACCTACAGAAACAGAGTGGAAGGCTTGTGTGGTGACTTTGATGGGAGATATAGAAATGACTTCAAAAATCCAAATGGTGTTTGGGTGAAGAATGTGAATGTATTTGGTGAAAGCTGGAAGGTTCCTTTGAAAAGAAACTCCCGTCTCAGGTACTTGATTTTCTACTTAATATCCATGCCAAGCACTGCCACTAGACGTGAATGAATTAGGCTGTAGTTAATCTCCAGGAATAATTACACGGTCTTATTGCTGGTCTTTCATCTTCCATTTGTTTCTCTGTAGGGTCTGTTCCTGCTCATCACTAAAGTGAACTATCAGTGCCCTTCTATGTAAACAAAAGAGGCCCAAAGTACTGCAATACTGCAGTTCAGTATCCCTCTTTAGAGTCACAGCCATTACAACTGCTAAGGAACAGGGATGAATAATATCTTTAACGAGCACATGGTTGCTGGCAAAAATAAGTACATGTTGTGCTGGATGGGCCTGAGTGAGTGCAAATCCTGATTCAATGTCAGTCCCCTTGGAACGAAGGTAGCTTTGAAATCCATAAAGAAAAATTTACAATTCCTCCCAGAAAAAGCTCTTGAAGAGTCTGACTTCCTTACTTAGATGACTATCTTTTCTTTTTTTTTTTTCCTACTAGTACACAAAAACTTAGGACACTGTTTTGACTATAAATGAGCATGGTATTTGTGGTCAGGCAAATTCTGTGCGAATTAGTCCATTGAAACAGGTAAAGAAAGAAGTTTCCTTCCTCTCCTTCCTCTCCTTCCTCTCCTTCCTCTCCTTCCTTCCGTCCGTGCAGGAAGTGTTCCAATGTATCTCTGATCTGATACATCTATCTCCTTCCCATTGAGGATAAATCATGACAGAGAAATAAGCTTACAATTACACTATGAGGCAGAAGTATTCTTGTAGTGTCACTTAGAAAGTAGTACCGTGAATGCTGGATGTACCTTGAACACTGATGGTTTCATAATGGCTTAATTTATAGACGAGATGTCAGCTCAGAAGATGGGTCTGAGGAGGAGCCAGATCCAGGGCTTTTCCAAGGCTGCAACCAAAATCAGCTGGAGCAGCAAAATGCAACTACGAGATGTCAAATCCTGACTAACTCAAATGGTCCTTTTGCCAAGTGTCATTCTACAGTCCTACCAGATTTCTATTTCACGTGAGTGTCTACTGCAGACAGTTGTTCTCCCCATTTGCAAAATCATTTTGGTGGTAGTTTCTGACATGAACTTTGCATCTTCAGTCTCCAGGGTAATAATAGGGGCTGAGGGTAGGTGTCTTTGGAGAACAGGGTCCAGGGATTCCCTTATTGATATATTTACACCCCCTTATTAATTTTTAAATAATTGTGATGACCTTTCTTTCACCTGTTTAGAGTTTCACTTCTCTGTTAACTCCATAAAGTAGCTTTCCTGTTTTCCCACACAGATAAAGCAGCAGTGTTAAGCATTATACCTGTAGCCTGGGATTTCCAGTGCGCTTACAGTTCTCATTCACATTCAGTGAGAATTTAGAACCAGGGTCTATTGGTTTCCTTTTAGCAATTCTAGCTTCATAAAATCTATATCATGTTATCGCCAAAGGCTGAAGCTGTCAGTGACACTTCTTGACTTTTCCATGGAAAAGTACAAAAACCAGAGCAGTGAAGAGTAACTAACCTGCCATTATCCAGAAAGTTCCCTCTGTTTCAGGGCTGCTCTGCCTTCTACATACAAAATTCCTACATATTTAGTTTTGAGCTGTATTCATCCCCACATTCATCATTCATCCATCAGCAGTCACAAATATGCCAAGAAGCTGCCAGTTTTCTCTAGTTCGTTGGTTGTAACTAATGTTCAAAGACAGACAATGCCCACCTCTTATCTGTGAGAAGAACATTACAGTATCTTCAGGCAAATGAAGTGCCTGAATGTATATATCCTGATATATACTACCTTCAATGTATATATCCTGATTCTTAGCATAAACCTACTTTTCTTCTCGCTCTAGAGTTTGGTTGGGCAGCCAATTCTACCTGCCTAGTGGTGCCCTGATTTTACTGAGGTGTTGCATATTTGCAGATTCTATTCACCTTGGGTCTCAGTGCCTTTGAAAATCAGGTCACAGATATTCAAATGACGAGCAAAGCTGAGAGAGCAGATGAAAATAAGCAATAACCAATGCACTGGGAATTAATGATTTCTCATGTTGCACATAGGAGCTGCCTGTTTGATATGTGTGTGGAAAGAGACGAGGTCAGTACATTGTGTCGCAGTCTGGAGGAATATGTGCTGGCTTGTCAGCAGCAAGGAATCCGTATGGATGGCTGGAGGCAACAGACAGTTTGTGGTAAGCATGGGAAGAAATAGAAAGTATGGATTCTGCCTACAGGACTCTCAAAATCTGAGGTTTAAGGTTTTCCCAGACACACCATATATCAAAACTTCTCAGGGAGTGAAAGTATTTTGATTGACTTTTCACTCAGACTTCACACATTAGAATGCACACTTGTCTTTCTGGCCTCTCTTCTGTGTCCTATGCTGACTTTCACATTTAGACCCCAGCTTAGAAGATACTTAGGAAATGAGAGCTGCCAGCTCCCTGTCATCAGAAGTTCTAGGAGAGAAAAAATGGCCCCATTCCCAATGGGACAAAAAAAGTTTTAATTTCAGAGACCATCACAAGCTACAAATCTAAAGGAAAAACATTTAATTTCAATCTCTTTTTATATCTCCAAAATACACTTTTTTTTTTACCTGTGAAATTTCAAGATACCAAAAGATTCAACTGAACACTCCAAATTTTTCAGACTAAGAAATGCTGAAATAAAACTTACCATCTCAAACTTTTTTTTTTTTTTTAATGCTTTTTGGGAGGTTGGGAGATTCATCAAACCGTATTTTCCCTGTGTGTCCTGTGACTCTGTATTACTCATGAAATACAGACCCCAAGGTTGTGAAACAGTTCTGGCACCTGCAGGGATGGCTACTCTCAATATGTGAGAAGTTGTTTTGAGATCAATGTACATCAAGAATGAGACCACAGCATACAAATAGCTTAGATGATGCATTTCTTGACTTTGGAGTGCTTTACTCACAACTTCAGTACTATGTTATTTGTATGCACATCCCTGTGTATGTGTGTTCATCATGTTGCCTCCTACAAAATTATGCCTTCTGGATCTGAAAGGGAATTCTGCATGTAAGTAATGCACAGCATCTTGGAATAACTGGACTGCCTTTATCTTTACAGGGATATCATGTCCTGCCAACAGCAACTACAGCTCATGCATGTCTGCATGCCCAGCATCCTGCAATGACCTGACCAGCCCCTCTGAGTGTGAATCACCCTGTGTTGAAGGCTGTGAATGTCTCCCTGGCTATGTTCTTAGCGGTTTTGCCTGTGTGCCTTACAAACAGTGTGGCTGCACATACCTTAACAAATACTACGAGGTACATACAGTCTCTCTGTGGGTCAGGCAGCTCCCGTAGCACTAAACAGGGTTTTCTTCCATTAGTTATTTTGACAATCTCTTTGTAATCCTCAGCATGCAATTTTGCATTAGAAACAAAGATAAACTGTTTAATAAAATTCTGGTTTGTGGAGAAAGGAAAGGGAGAGGAGATCTTTGGTCTCCCTCTGAAAATCTGCATGCCAGAATACGTAAGGCAAGCACTTGGACAAAACATATCATTACACTCTGACCTCCATGTTAATTCTCCATCTTTATTAGGCTGAATAATAGCCTTCGAAGCTCTAAAGTTACAACACACCAGTTACAGAAAAATTCTGTGGGTCCCTGTGGTCCTGCTCATCTCAGTGAGAAGCGATACAGGCAGTGTTGAGAGTTTCTAGAGTTGTGTAGGACATGGAGAGAGCCCTGAGCAAGGCTGAATTCTGAGGAGAATCCTCCATTGTCACTGGAGGAGAGAGCAGCTTCATTATCTCCTCAATTTCTGCTTTAACACTAGAAACTTGATACAGAAAAGGCCTAAAACAGTAAATATTTATTTTTAGTTGGAGGAGGGAGACACTATTATCAGGTGGCACTTTTAAGAAAAATGTCAGATAGCATTTCCACATTGCCTTAGAGGCGTGATGTGACGTACGTGTCACTCTTATCACCAGCAACAGTTAACCATTGCTGGTTGCATCTATACCCCACCTAGGACAAGTATCTCATAACCCAAACTCTTCTTTTGCCTTCTTTCTTGGGCCATCCTTGAGTTTCAAAGAGCTGGATTAGTAAACTGCTTGTTTTCTTTTATTTGTACAAACTAATCAAAAAAAAAAAAAAATTGCACTATTGTCATTCATCAGGAAAGCATTGCAGAGACTGTAACGGGGCCCCATGCTCTATTCATTTTTTTTTTTTCTGGCTGTTTTTATTTTATATTTCTTAACATCTAACTGCTGTCTTCCAGATTGGAGAAGTATTCACCACTGATGACTGCTCTCAGACATGCCAGTGCACAGAAAGCTCCACTGTTTTCTGCTCTGACGAAGTGTGTGCATCTGATGAAATCTGTGGCATTTCAAACTACAGTCGTGGATGCTACAGGAGTGAGTCAGCCACTATCACACTGTCTTTGATGCTATGAAATCTTGACTTACCTTATAAGATATCACAGGGTTGGGGATAGTTTTAAGAGAGTGTGTACGGAAGAAATGCACGCAGAGGATCTTTCTCTGATGTTTCATTCCAGAAACAGTGTTTCTTTCTGTTATTCCTGTCGTCAGATACAAGTAACTGCCTTTAAATACAGAGGATATGCAGCATTAAGAGTTGGTGTAATCTAAGCAAGAAGGTTCTCTCAGGGCTGGATTATCTGAGAATCAAGTGTTTCTCCTTCCTTTTCACCAGGTGGACCATGTATGCCAAATCCTTGTCAGAATGATGGTGTTTGCTCTGAAACTACCAACGACACCTCTCTGCACTTCTCCTGTGAATGTTCAGAGCTGTACACAGGACCAAAGTGTGAGGCTGAAAGGATAGGTAATAAAACTCGTTTGGATTTCCCTGTCTGCATTACTCACACCACTTTCAAAAATGGGTGTCTTCGTGAAGAAGGCTGAACTTGCTCATTTTCATGATGTAAATTAATAACCCAGTGGGTGAGAGCCTGTGGTCATCCAAGCAGAAAGAGTCAGACGCCCAGTGGAGAGGTGACAGAAATCACAACAGCAGGGCATAGAGAATCTGGGTCTGACACCACTCCAGAAAGCTGCATTCAGCAGAGAACCCAGTGCAAACCAAACAGACAGGCAAGGGTTGAGGACAATTTTTCTCTTCACAATATGGTTAGCTTTTGCTGACCGGGCTCTTATTTCTTCTTCAGTTGAAGACCCTACCACAGAGCATCCCAAGGACTATACAATTGCCATTGCCCTCGGAGCTGTGGCAGGAGTTGCTCTTCTTGTCATTCTCGTCTCCTCTACAGTGTGTCTGTACAGGTAAGGCTTTTTGCCAGCTACGTTCAAAAGAGTCAAGATACATATAGCCCTTATAGCACCTGTAAACCTCAGAACTCCTATCAGTCATTTACCTGCAGGACCAGAAAGGAACCAGAGCACTTGAGATCTCTTCTGGCCATTGTTTGACCTCTCACTATAAAGAATAAAAAGTAAAATTTGTTGGGTTTTTTGTTTTGTTTTGTTCCCATTGTACAGAAGAAAGGCGGCTACAGCTACAATATCAAGGGATTCTTCTTTGAAATGGTCCAGGGATGAATTGGATGCCAGAGTACTTGAGCAAGATTATGGCTGCATCGTGAACAGTGCATTTGATCAAAATGAATCCCGAAAAACACAGCTATAGTTAACAATAATTTTCCCATTCATTTGTCATACTTTCTGCTCTTGTATTTTAATTATATGTCTAATACTTTGAGAAGAAATAATAATAAATTTATCATTGTATTTGTTGAAAACCTTTGAAGTTGTTCATTTAAATTATCTTTTGGGTCTCATGTTGTAGACCCAAACTGAAACATGTTCTAACTGACATAAGAGAGTCTGTTGTCTTCAAAGACTGTTTCAAAAACACAAAGTCCAGGCGGAATTTGACAGCACACGTGTGCTGCACATCATCACTTACCTCTGTGAGCTGTACAAACTGTAGACTGATGTCAGAATTCAAACTGAAAGAGAGAAGGTTTAGAATAGGTATTAGGAAGTAGGTTTAGATTAGATTTTAGGAAGAAATTCTTTACTGCAAGAGTGATGAAGCACTGGCACAGGTTGCCCAGAGACCCTGTGCCTGTCCCATCCCTGGAAATGTTTAAAGCTAGGCTGGGTGGAGCTCTGAGCTGCCTGATCTAGTGAAAGCTGTCCCCATGCACAGCAGGGGGATTGGAACTGGATGATTATTGTGAGGGAAACTTACGGACACCACTAGCTGACCAATATGATCAAGGTAATGCCGTTTATTGTTGTGAAAACACCCCTTAAATAACCCAGATAGCACACACACTGCACACACACTGCAAACCACCTCGTGACTGGTTAATGTGAATAACACACAACTCTATTGGTGTAAAATAAAGTCCTCATGATTACCCTCTGTGGCCACTGTTTTTCAATCTTCTGCTGCAGCTTCCATAAGTTTACATTCCTCTCCTTGTTGATCTCCACAGAGGCTTCTTAAAAATCTTTTCACTGCAGCTTTAAAGGCCTTGCAGCATAACTGCATCCAGAGCACTGAGGTCGCTCACATGCCCATTTTCTGCAAGAAATTCCCCAACAGATGATCTTTAAGATCCCTTTCAACCCAAACCATTCTACGGTGCTATGAGCTATTCATAGCAACCCAGGCAATTCTTCATGAGAACATCTTACCCAAATCCTTCCATGGCAAGGGGAGTAATTGACTGATAGAATGTGGCAGTTTTAAATTTTAGGCTTTGGCTAGGTTTGTCGTTTTTTAGGCCTTCCTGGGAAACGAGTCAGGTGACATACATTAACAAATCAGAGGTGTTCCCTACTATCTCACATTACATGGGATATAAGAGTGAGGGAAGAAGTTCTGGGTCACACTGTCTTCAGACGCTTCCTTTGGTCAGCCTCTTCAGTGCAGTCTCTTCCCCTGTGGCCGGGCTAGTCTCTCATCGGGCAGCTGATGGGGGGGAAGGATTGCAGCTCGGGGGTGGACACTCCACTATTTGGGTAATGCAGTGCCTTATCTGTATTCCTTGGGTGTATATATAGTACCTATATAGTACCATTTGAGTTACCCCTCTTTCCCTGTATTTGCCTGGTATTTGTATAGTGTGCATATAGTGCTAAGTTCCCTTCTCCTCTTCTGTAAATATATATATATATATATCTGTTCCCCTCACAGTATGAAGCTTTTAAGTTTTCTCTCCTTCCCCTCAGCTTTTTCGCTGTTTTTCTCCCCTTTGGGAGGGGGGCTTGAGGTGGGGGGAGGCCTGTGCTGGTGCTGGGAAGCTCTGCCCGGTGTTGCTTTGTTTTGGTTTTGCCCAGGGTCAAACTTCCACATGGGGATACAGTTCTTACTCCTTTTCTGGAAAGGCATATCCAACTGGGGAGAGAAATAAACAAGAAGACACTGAGCTCCTCTGAGGACAGATGTAGGAAAAAGAAAAACTGCCATGGTCTCCCTTGGGAATGCTGGACAGAAATAAGTGATTGTTTGAAGGAGAACAACCTCCTTGCTGTTAGGGTGGAGGGGACAAGAAATAGGTTGTAATCAGACCCTGTGGGGGCTAAGCAGGAGCACAATTTAACAAAAACTTTCTGAAGACTGAGATCCTTTCATTAACGCTCCTTAGGCATCTTTGCAAACTCAGAAGCTGCCACATTGATAAATGTGGGTGGAGATCTGCTTCAGCTCAGCCCCAGACCATGCTAAGAACCCCCTATATCAGGAGAGCAAAGGTCTTTGCAGCAAGGCCTGGTAACATGTGTGTGAGGCACTCACCCTATGACAGACCACTGACAAAGCTCAGGGACTGAAGCACTGCCTGGGCCTTGTCCAAGGCCAGAATGAATTTCCAGTGCTGTGGGTGAAGCTCTGAGTCACAAGCACCACAAAGGTTTTTTGGATGCTTTTCCAGTTCATTGCAAGTTACCTCCCAGTTGCTGAGGGATACACATGATGTTTGTAGCCCAATGTGAGGCTGCAGTGTGAGAGGTAAGGGCCTGTGAACTGGTGCCAATCCTTTATATAACAAAGGACACAGGGGCCTGTGACATCAGCCAGGTGAATGGACACTCAGAGAGACAGCAGTAGGCAAGGACCCCAGACTTTCATACTTAGATTGTGAGGGTATCAAAACCACAGGGTTTCTTTTTCCAGGGCCCCTCCTGAGGGCAACCTGCTCAAGCTGTTGTTTTGTTGTTGCATTTATTTTGTTATTGTTTAATTTATTTTACGGATCCAGATGTCCGAGACTCTGCTATTGTGAAACCTGGGGTGAAGCTGGTGAGGAAAATTTGTCTGACTGTATGGGGTGTGCGGTATGCCAGTATGAGGTGTGCAGGGAGTCAAGCGCACTGGAGTCACTTGCTCTGATGGGACTTAGTCCCAGCTCAGGTGGTGCAAATGTGACTGCCAGAGTGGCTTCTGGATGGTTGGACAGGAGGGTTTCCTTAACAGTGATTACAGTGAGGAACAGTGTGGGCTTCCTATTGTTTCTGCCATAATGCTGGTTATTATTTACTCACCCTGTCTCCTTTCCCTTGTATCATAAACTCATGTGTACTGTTAGCCAGAGAAGTATTTGCAGTCTCCATGGCGAATTAGGTTATTCTGGTCCATTCAAGAACACACCAGCTGTCCATACACACAGGCCACAGCTATTTTGGAGAGGGTGTGAATAGAAAGGGCCTTTCAACCTCATTACATAATGAAAATGAATCAGCGAGAGAGATCTACTCATGCACAAATGAACAGTCAACCTTATGCTGGAATTTCACTGTGATTATAATACCGTCTTTCCTGCCTGTTCAGCAGCAGTTTCCTATTGCGCTCCGGCGCCTGCCACAGCTGCCGAGCCGTTCTGACCAGGCTCAGCTCCCCCTGCACTTGGGTGGGCGGGGCACAGGCCAGTCCCTGCCCTGCAGGATCCCAGCCCAGGCTCCTCCAAGCGAGAGGACGCTGCAAAGCAGATTCCTGGGTTTCCAAATATTTATTTCTTTCTCAATACCACAAGAATTGCTTTCCAGTGCAAAGCTTTCCAAACAGTTCAGATTTGAAGTAGCAGGTCAAACAGAAAGAAAAACCACATTCAGTGCTCCTCTGAATTAACCATTTCATGTCACTGGAAGCCAGAAAGATGACAAATCTGCCGCTGCTCTCATCTTTTAAATCAACCAGCTTTCTCACCGGACTTTTGAAATGCCGGGCTTTCAATACACTGCTAATTTCAAATCACCCAGATGACAGTTTTGGTGGTGGTGGACCTTCCTTCTTAGCACAACAGCCAAGGACATGGCCGGATGCACTCAGCTCATCTCTCACATCAGGACTATCGCTGGACACAGTCATGAGATTCTTCTGATGTCCGACGCAAATGCCTGGGCAACGTCAAAAAAAGCCATCCTAGAAATCTCTTTGCCATAAAACGATTTCGCTCAGAGCTCGGCCTCCTTTGTTGCTCCTCCCAGGGAAGAAGTGGAAGGGCAGCACCCCCTCTCCCTTTGAGAAGGTTTCCTGGGATGCTCACTCACCGCACGGCCGGGCAGAACCGCAGCCCCTCCGCAGCCGGAGGAGATGACAAGTCGGCGGTGGCCCGTCCTCGTCGGGGACAGGATCAGATTCTCCAGCCAAGGGCTGGCTCTGGCTGCACCGTGGGGAGCAGAGCGGCGGCGGGGAAGGGAGGGCTCCCGGGCATCGCTGGCAGAGACCGCGGCAGGATCCGCGCAAGCGCCTCTTCGTCGCTATTTATAGCGGGCCAGCGGGACGCAGCGCCGGGACAAGCGGTGAGGTGAGAGGGCCGACAAAAAGGGACGGGGAGCGGAGCGGAGCGGAGCTCGGGGGATGCGAACGGGCGTCTGCCGGCACGATGCGGCCCCCTCGGGGAGGCCGGCGGTGGGTGCGGGCCTGGCGAGGTGCCCCAGAGCCTGGGGACGGGCTGGGCACTGCGAGCGTCCCTGGGGAGCTGCGACCCGCCAGCGCAGCGGGCCCGGGACCGGCACAAGCGGAGCCCCGAGCGCAGCGCCGGGACCGTGCGGCGCCGGGGGGAGCCGGGACGGCGGCGGGGGCTGGACACAGAGCCGGCCCCACCTCATCCTGCGCCGGCTGCCCTGGGTGGGAGGGGCGGCCCTTCCGTCCCTTGCCCGGCAGCAGCGGGGGGAGCGGCCGGCGCTCCGGCAGCTGATGGATGCCCTCGGTGCCCGGCACTAACGCCCTCCGTGCCTGCCGTCCCAGCAGGTGCCTCTGCACACCCCAGACCTCCCCTCCGCTGTGTCCTGAGCTGAGCCAGCCCGGCTGCAAGTGCGTGTCCTGACTGCAGGATCCTCCGATGGCACATAGCGAGTGCTACCCCGAGCCCGGGGACCTGATCGAGATCAAACGTCCACTTTACCAGCACTGGGCCCTCTACCTGGGGGATGGATATGTCATCAACGTGACACCTGTAGGTAAGGCTGGTGCAGCCAGGCAGGGTGCACAGGGGGTGTTGGGGTGGCCCAGGAGCCCTGTGCCCCTCTGTGGGCTGGTGATGGACCCTGTGAGTGTAGATGGACTTTTCAGGAGCAGCCAGAAACTCATCTGGGGTCTTGGAGCAGCATAACATGGTCTTCTTGGCTTATCTCCTTCCTGCCTTCCCCAGATGAAGGGGCCCCATCCCTGTCGGTCAGCACCGTGTCAATATTTACCGGAAAAGCCAAGGTGAAGAAGCAGCTCCTGAAGGAAGTGGTGGAAAATCATGCGTGGAAGGTCAACAACAAGTATGACCGCTCTCGCACTCCCCTCCCAGTGGCGGAGATCATCCGGCGTGCAGAGAGCTACATTGACATGGAGGTGTCTTATGATGTTCTTGGCAGCAACTGTGAGCACTTTGTGACGATGCTTCGCTACGGTGAGAAGGTCTCTGACCAGGTAAGTAACATGGGGGTCAGCCCCTGTGTGCCTCACAGAGCACCTCCTTGCTGCTCCCTGCGTGCCCCTGGACCAGGACACAGCCTGCAGACTGCCTGGGGACAGCCAAGTCCCAGGTGTGGGGTCCAAACCAGCACTGCCTCTGACCTCACCAGAGACCCTGGACCAGGAGGGTCACTGTGGTCTGTGTGCACCCTGACAGTGCCCTGTTACTGAATGCCACAGCCTAAGGGTAAAAACCTGAGTGTTACCTCTTCTGCTTATGGTGCAGATATCTCTCATTCATGTAATTGCCTTGCTTATCTCTGCTGGCTCTTCATGAGCATGCCTGGGAGTAAATAAAAGTACTTATCATGTTTCCAGCCTGTGTTTTCTTTTTCCTTTACAGGTCAAGATAGCAATTTGTAGCACGATAGCAGTTTTTGCTGCTGCTGTTGCATCCACTGTCTTGGTGGGTTTCCTCGGGAGCAAGTCCAGAGAGAAGAAACACTGATGGGACATCAGGAAGAGCTCAGAGCAAGACAGGGAGCTCCTGGCCTTGGGGGCTCACTGACCAGCTTCAAAACTGCCATTGAGACATACTAACAAATAGCCACGCTTGCTGAATTAACCAAATCAAAGCCTTAATAAAATCTTAGGGGGGGAAAAAGTCGTATTATCATAAAATATTCTTTTATCTATTTGAGTATAGCTTTGTGTGTGAGTTCAAGAGTTCAGCCTTCCTTCTCCCTTCACTTTAGAAAGAGTAAGTCGAGTGTCACCATTCAAAGTGATCCCAGCAGCACTAGCCTGTTTGCCACATCTGCTTTTATTTCATTCCCTGAGATGACTCTTGTGGTAGTCTGGGATCACTTGCAAGCAAAACATCCATTCCTTTCCTCCCACCAACCCCCTCCAGTACTTGCTGAGGAATGGCACAGGCTTTCTACCCACACCCTGGCTTTATCAGCTGCATCCCATGGGCTGTTTCTGTGAATAACTGATTTGGACTTCCCGAAAAAGTAAACTGAGAGTATTGCTGAGGGTTTAGAGTGTGTCCTCCAGCTGAGGGCCTGTGTAGGTAGGAAACCCCTGGCTCCCAAGCCTGCAAAAGGGCAGGCAAGGCATGTGAAGTGTTTTGGAGCCCATGGTGCCTGCAGTGCCTAAACTGAGCAGGCCCTGTGAGGGTGGGAGCAAGGAAGGAAGGGGAGGTCTGAGAGGCTGTATCCCTCAGTGTTTTCAAAGAGTGTTCTGATTTGGACAGGGTGGGGGTTTGCTCTTTTTTTTTCCTGCCTGGAAAGTATCCCTTTCCCTGGTTCCTATGACTGCCATCTGGGGAGGTCAGACAAAAAAACCCAGCTGGCTCTTTCTCTGTAAGCTGTTTGCTCTACTGTGTTACCAGAATTTCCCTCTTCACCTTTGTAAGCCCTGTGAATGTTGGCATTGGAAAAGAGCATACTTACTAGATCATTTTTAAGGTCCTTTCCAACCCAACCCATTCTAGGCTTCTACTCTTTGAGCTGCTGAAACACTGAGGCTTAGAGAAAGGCCAGTGTAGATGGCAAGGGCAGCCAAGTGCCTTTGCCCCCTTGATCTGGGCCATTGTCTCTTCAGTGACCAGAAGCTGATTTTAAACAGTTTAAACATAGGCACCAGCTCAATCTTCCCCCAAGCAGCAGGAAGGCAGAGCTGGGTCCCTGCAGAGCTGGGGGTGATGTATGTGGAGAATGAGCTGTGAGGCATCTATGCATCATATCCAAATGTATTGAACTCAGCTACTTCCTTGTCACAAAGGTAATGTGGGGATTGTCTGGGAAGAAAACTGTTTTGGAAAAGTGTGGTTTATTGCTCTTTACATGGAATATATGACTTCAGTGTTTGAAAGCATGTTCCCTGCAGCCCACATGTAAGAAATGGAATCTTGTGTTGATTTTGTTATAGGAAACTGCCTGGACTGTGAGGAGAGATGAGAGCAAAACAGCTGTCTGTAAGAGGATTGTTGGTTTAATCTGCTCTTCACATGTTGTCGAGGTTTAACCCCAGCCAGCAACTAAGGCAGCCACTCCCTCACTCCCCTGCTAGCAGGACTGGGGAGAGAACTGGAGGAACTGAAGTGAAAAAACTTGTGGTTTGAGAAAAACATGGTTTTGCAGGTAAATCAAAAGCCATGCAGGCAAGAAAAGCAAAACAAGGACTTAATTCACTGGGGTTTTTTTCAGTGTCAATTTTTCAGTGTTTGAAATAGTAAAGCAAAAACTTCTGGTTGTGTTTTGCAGTGCTCTCTGTTTCTACATTGAAATAAAGTTCTTATTTTTAATACAGGAAAATATCATAAAACTGAAACTGAAAGTTCTTTTTGATTCCTGGAAATGTAACCGAAACTTCTTTCATGGATCAGCTAATTAGGTGGTTCTACATTAATCTGTGAGCTTTAACCTTTCTGTACTCAGAGAATTTTCTGCCATACATGGCAAGCGAGTACTGTGTGAGGGCAGCACATGTACCTCGAACATCTTTAATTCACCCCGGAAAGGTAAAGAATACTGGAATTACTTCATTCGGGGAACTTTCTTCTAGTTCTTGGAAGCTGTAGCATTTCGCTGAATGCAGGGGTTTGTACTTGTACCATGCTTGTCTGTGCAGTCAAGCCTAAGTTATTATGGGTCACCTTTCCATCAAGCCTGGTGGGTGCATTGACAGGATTTGGTAGAACATTGCCTGAACCATGAAGTGAGCATATGAGGAGGTGCAGAAGAACCCACCACTTGCAGTATTCAGTTATTTTTGAGCCTTTGTAGCAAATATTGGCAAGGTCTGAGACCAGCAGTTGCCACAGAGTAGAGTCCAGGCTGCTATTTTACCAACAGCCAAGAGAATAATCCTTGCCTGCGCTCCAGGGTGCAGCCAGCACGGGCCCAGACTGCCACTAAGTGGACGGGTTTTTGAAGGGATTTCAAACATCTGAATCTGGCACCCATCAGAGGATGAAAACCTGGGCTGTTCAGTGCAAGCTGGGGAAGCCCCAGCACTGCACAGCCTGTGCCCGGCTGCAGGGTCTCACCTAGTGCCCATCACTCTGCTTGGAGGTGGCGTTAAGGTAAATCAGGTCTCTGTGTTTTACTCTGAAGCCTTTTATGTTTACACGAGGCCAGCTGGGATCCCTCTGCAGCTTCCTCTGCCATGTTCGGTACAAGCTGTTTGACTGTTACCCAAGCCAAGCTTTAATCATCGGCCAGAGGTTATTCTGCAAGACAAAGTCCTGCAGAGTGACCGAGTGCAGCATCAGTGCTGTTGCCCTTCAGTGGAAAGGAGGACCGGTCGGAGATGGAGGCTCCCTGCGAGGAGACGGAGGTCCGTCTTCCTCGGCGGCAGGACCAGATATCCCGAGCAACGAGTGGTTTTGGGAACAGCCTTGGAGGCGGAGCCTCCGCCGGACGGGACGGACGCGACGAGGAGGCTCCCGGACGGCGCCGGCTGTGACCCCGGGGAGGGCCGAGCCATGTCCCCTCCCTGGGAGTGCCCGGCTCCTCTGCATTTAGAGCGGGAGGAAGCGCTGTCGCGGCAGCAGCGGAACGGGTGCGAAGGTGAGTGGAGCTCGGGGGATGCGAACGGGCGTCTGCCGGCACGATGCGGCCCCCTCGGGGAGGCCGGCGGTGGGTGCGGGCTTGGCGAGAGCCCGGAGGTGTCCCAGAGCCTGGGGACGGGATCGGGACCGAGGGCACCCTCGGGGAGCTGCGTCCCGCCAGCGCAGCGGGCCCGGTACCGGCACAAGCGGAGCCCCGAGCGCAGCGCCGGGACCGTGCGGCGCCGGGGGGAGCCGGGACGGCGGCGGGGGCTGGACACAGAGCCGGCCCCACCTCATCCTGCGCCGGCTGCCCTGGGTGGGATGGGCGGCCCTTCCGTCCCTTGCCCGGCAGCAGCGGGGGGAGCGGCCGGCGCTCCGGCAGCTGATGGATGCCCTCGGTGCCCGGCACTAACGCCCTCCGTGCCTGCCGTCCTAGCAGGTGCCTCTGCACACCCCAGACCTCCCCTCCGCTGTGTCCTGAGCTGAGCCAGCCCGGCTGCAAGTGCGTGTCCTGACTGCAAAGTCCTGAGATGGCCCATGGCAAGTGCTACGCCAGACCTGGGGATCTGATCGAGATCGACCGGTCATTTTACAAGCACTGGGCCCTCTACCTGGGGGATGGATATGTCATCAACGTGACACCTGTAGGTAAGGCTGGTGCAGCCAGGCAGGGTGCACAGGGGGTGTTGGGGTGGCCCAGGAGCCCTGTGCCCCTCTGTGGGCTGGTGATGGACCCTGTGAGTGTAGATGGACTTTTCAGGAGCAGCCAGAAACCCATCCGGGGTCTTGGAGGGGCCAGAGAGGCTCTGCCTGGCTTATCTCCTTCCTGCCTTCCCCAGATGAAGGGGCTCCAACCCTGTCGGTCAGTGCCGTATCAATGTTCACGGGACAGGCCAAGGTGAAGAAGCAGCTCCTGAAGGAGGTGGTGGGAAATGATTACTGGCGCATCAACAACAAGTATGACCGCTCTCGCAAACCTCTCCCAGTGGCGGAGATCATCCGGCGTGCAGAGAGCTACATTGACATGGAGGTGTCTTATGATGTTCTTGGCAACAACTGTGAGCACTTTGTGACAATGCTTCGCTATGGTGAGGGGGTCTCTGACCAGGTAAGTAACATGGGGGTCAGCCCCTGTGTGCCTCACAGAGCACCTCCTTGCTGCTCCCTGCGTGCCCCTGGACCAGGACACAGCCTGCAGACTGCCTGGGGACAGCCAAGTCCCAGGTGTGGGATCCAAACCAGCACTGCCTCTGACCTCACCAGAGACCCTGGACCAGGAGGGTCAATGTGGTCTGTGTGCACCCTGACAGTGCCCTGTTACTGAATGCCACAGCCCAAGGGTAAAAACCCTACTGCTTCTGGGGCAGATACCTCTCATTCATTTAATTGCCTGTACGTCATCAGCATGCCTGGGAGTAAATAAAAGTGCTTATCATATTTCCAGACTCTGTTTTGCTTTCCCTTTACAGGTCACAAATGCCGTTGCTGCTACAGTGGGAACAGTAGGAGTTATTGGTTTTGCCGCTCTGGCTTCCTTTGTCTGGAAGAGCTGGTTGGGTGACAAATCTGAGAAGGAGAGAAAGTACTCCTGATGGGCTGACCAGAAGACCTCAGACCAAGGCATGGAGCCCCTGGCCGCGGGTGCTCACTGCCCAGCTTTTGCCATGCTTGCCACCAAGGCCTACCTGCAACTGTGCCACGCTTGCTGTGATAATAAATAAAATAAAATCTAAAGAAAAAAAACCTCACATTGGTCTAAAATCCTCTTTTATCTGAGTGCAGCCTTGTCTGCAAGTTCAACAATTCAGCCATGCTTCTCTCTTCCATCCCATTAAGTAATAACAAATCAATTGTGTCACCAATCACGGTGATCCCAGCAGGTCCCTGTTGGGAAATTTCTTGCAGAAAATGGACATGTGAGTGACCCTGGAACTTTAGATGCAGTTATGCTGCGAGGCCTTTAAGACTGCAGGGAAAAGCTACTTTTAAGAAGCCTCTGTGGAGATCAACAGGGAGAGGAATGTAAACTTACAGAAGCTGCAGCAGAAGACTGAAAAACAACGGTCACGGAGAGAGATCACGAGGACTTTATTTTACACCAATTGAGTTGTGTGTTATTCGCATTAACCAGTCACGAGGTGGTTTGCAGTGTGTGTGCAGTGTGTAAGCTATCTGGGTTATTTAAGGGGTGTTTTCACAACAATAAACGGCATTACCTTGATCATATTGGTCAGTTCATAGCGTCCATGAGTTTCCCTCGCAATAGGTCCCCCTGTTTGTCACATCTGCTTTTATTTCATTACCTGTTGGCTCTT
Organism: Grallaria varia; assembly: GCA_013396735.1. NCBI lineage: Eukaryota > Metazoa > Chordata > Aves > Passeriformes > Formicariidae > Grallaria > Grallaria varia. The sequence continues at coordinate 32,007 of VWZG01003107.1, forward strand.
TCTGTGAATAACTTATTTTGAACCTAACTTCCTGAAAAAGTAAAAGTATTGCTGATGGTTTTGTGTGTGTCCTCCAGCTGAGGGCCTGTGTAGGTGGGGAAATCCTGGTTCCCAAGCCTGCAAAAGGGCAGGCAAGGCATGTGAAGTGTTTTGGAGCCCATGGTGCCTGCAGTGCCTAAACTGAGCAGCTCCTGCAAGGCTAGGAGGTAGGAAGGAAGGGTGGGTCTTGTTGGCTGTATCCCTCAGCATTTTCAAAGGAGTGCTTTGGTTTTGACCAGATGGTGTTTTGTTCATTTCTGTCCTGCCTGGCAAGTTTCCCTTTGCCTGCCTCCCCTGACTCCCTTTGGGAGCAGCAGACTCCCCAGGTCTGGGGAGGTCTGACAAAAAACCCAGCTGGTTCTTTGTCAGTCAGCTATTTGTTCCACTGTGCCATCAAAATTTCCCTCTTCACCTCTGTAAGCCCTGTGAATGTTGGCATTGGACCTGAGCTAGTTTACTAGATAATTCCTAAGGTCCTTTCCAACCCAACCCATTCTAGGCTTCTACTCTTTGAGCTGCTGAAACACTGAGGCTTAGAGAAAGGCCAGTGTAGATGGCAGGGGCAGCCAAGTGCCTTTGCCCCCTTGATCTGGGCCATTGTCTCTTCAGTGACCAGAAGCTGATTTTAAACAGTTTAAACATAGTCACCAGCTCAATCTTCCCCCAAGCAGCAGGAAGGCAGAGCTGGGTCCCTGCAGAGCTGGGGGTGATGTATGTGGAGAATGAGCTGTGAGGCATCTATGCATCATATCCAAATGTATTGAACCCAGCTATTTCCTTGTCACAAAGGTAATGTGGGGATTGTCTGGGAAGAAAACTGTTTTGGGAAAGTGTGGTTTATTGCTCTTTACATGGAATATATGACTTCAGTTTTTGAAAGCATGTTCCCTGTAGCCCACATGTAAGAACTGTTGTGCATGCAGTAGGCCCTTTGCTGAGTTAAAGCAGGGAACAGCCCTGGCCTGCAGTTTTTTCCCCTGCTAAGTTTGGACTGGGCTTGGCAGTTTGTGTACCCATTTTGCCAGCAAGATGGTAGAATCAATCTACCCTTTGCACTTCGCCTGTGGATTTTGGTCATATTGGTTACCTGCTTCTATTTAATTCTCATGTTTGGCATAGTCGTCAGGAGCCAAGAGCGACCATGCCATGACTATGGAAAAAGTTGGGGACTGGGAAAGCCATGATGGTGACTCCCTGCGTTTTGGGATGGCTCAGCACTGAGAACAGAATCCCTGCAGCCACTTTCCTAGCGATGATGGCTCTGACGGAGGCATGGCTTGAAAGAGACGCAGCAGTGGTCACTCAGAAGATGATTGCATCAGCTATTTGTGCATTATTCTGGAAAGTGGCATGTAAATCTGCTTTGAGGTTTCTGGAGAAATTGGTTGTTAGTCACCAGACTTAGGGCTCTAGACCATGAGAATATAGCCTTACTGGGTCAAGTGAAAGAGCCGAAAAAGGAGAATGGTGCTTTGAAAAATGCGAAGGAATTTGTGCAAGAAGCACTTACTGCTCTGGATGAGCGCTGATGCAAGCAGCAATGCACTACAGAACAGCTCGTGGCATCCATTGCTAACAAATGGAGGCAAAAACATGGGAAAAGTAAGGTCTCAACTTCCCAGGTTTGTGCTCTTATTAAAGACCCTTTACAGGATCCTGATGAATGGGATGGAAATATTTGGACAGGGTCTTTGGACTTTGACATTGAGTTTGAGCCAGACTCAGGAGATAAAGAGGTGGTAGAAGAACGATCCCTCATGCAAATGGAGGGACAAGAGAATCTGCCAGGGGAAGGGATACAAGTCACATGGAGTGACTATCACTATTCCCCAAAGGAGTTATGGGAGTCTCCAAAGACCTAGCAGCAGAAGAGTGGAGAGAGCGTGATGGCAAGGATTTTACAAGCTTGGGACAGTGGTGCTGCATCTATTCACTTCCTGGTGGGTCAAAAAGATCTATTAATTCCTACGGCTACTGAAAATAAAATCCAGCAGGGGTATGCTCATCTACAGTATATCAGAAGCCCTGATGCATGGGATTTTGCTGCACCTACGCTGTATCACTGGCCGTGTGCAGTGGTTTTAAGAGCACATGCGGGTGCTGCTGCGTTAGTATTGTCCCTCGGGACCTGGTGTACAATGGAAGAAGGTATTAGATTACTGTGGCAGAGGGGGCAGCTTATGCCCTAACCACGGGATCTAATCCTGATGAAGTAGCAGTAACAGGAAGTATTAAAAAGCAGTTTGTGAAGGGTGAACCTGATAAATTGAAACCTCTGGTTATAGCAGCATTCACATATGCTATCCGTAACATAGGTGTCTTAATGAATGTCTGGAGGGATATGGGCTTTAGGTATGGCCTCAGAGCCAGCTGTGCAGGTAGTGAGAGAAAATAAGCCAGAAAAGCTGAAGAATCACCTCACACATGACAAGGAAACAGATGTGGAATGGTCTTGCTCAAGCTAGTGTTCTACAGCCAGAAATAAATGGAATTACATCAGAAATGTTTATCTGTTGGCAAGACTTAGGGTCTGCAAAAAGAAATAAACCTTCCACCACCCCTCCTGCCACCTCAAAAGCACCACACCTGCTGGCAGATGCCAAAACAGCAAAAGCAGTGGTTTGGTGGGTCCCCCCAGATTGCTGCCACTGTAGCCTCTCACCAGGAGGGGGACTGTCATCCCTATGACTGTGGATTACAGAAAATTGACTAAAGCAACCTCTCCACTTGCAGTTACAGTACCAGACATTGTTACCCGCATAGAAAAAAATCAGCAAAAATCTACAGCCCTGAAAGATGGTAATATATCTTGCTAATTCTTTCTTTTCTATAACCATCACTTTGGAAAGTCAGGATTGTTTTGCCTTTACCTGGCAACAAAACCAGTATACTTTTCAGGTTTTGCCTCAGGGTTATAAACACAGGCCCTCCATTTGCCACCAGATGGTGGCAGCTGATGTAGCACTGTTGCTTAGGTGCTATCACTGTTTATCAATATATATTAATATGATGTATTGATCACGGCAGAGATACAACAGGAAGTTGAGGCGGCTGCTGAATCACTGAAAGCCCCTTTACAGAACCAAGGCTGGGCAATTAACCCAAATTAAATACAGGGCCCTCATGCTACTGTGCAATTTTTGAGTATAGTTTGGCATCGGCAGCTCAGGGAAATACCAAACATGGTACGCCAAACAGTCCAGCAATTCCCTGTACAGACAATGGTGAAACAACTGCAAACTTTCCGGGGACTTTTAGGGTACTGGAGAACTTTTATTCCACACCTGACAGTGTTAATGTGCTCTCTGCAGAAACTGACTAGGAAGAGAGTTGTTTGGTAATGGACCAAGCAGCAACAGGAACCCTTTGATGCCTGCAAGAATGCTTTGATTGAGCATACCCAATTGTACACTTTTAGGCAAGGATGTCCTTTTGAACTAGAATGAATGATTCTAGAGGACTTAGTCTTGTGAGGATTGTGCAAGACAACTGGGCCAAAAAATCAGAAGTAACCTATAGCATTTTGGTCCAAACCATTACAAGACTGCTACCCATTATACCTTGACGGAAAAGCAAATTCTAGCTGTGGTTTGGGTATTGCAAGAAAGTGAAAGAATCACAGGCCAAGACAGTGTGACTGTACCCACACCCATCCCCATGCATGTGGGGGTGGACCCAGTCAGCCACACATTGGAAATGGAAGCATTATCTACAGCAATGATTTTTAGCGGGGAAACTGCACGCAACCACTCAGCACACCACTCTTCTGGGAACGGCGTCCTTTAATCAGGCGCCTGTGCTCTCTCCCCGGGGATCTCTGGGCATCTCCCGTGGAGGAGGCTCCCCTTGATGACGAGTTGGCAGAAGAGCCCAGGAATGAGGCCTGTTTACTGTTGGGAGTGCAACACACATGGCCACTGGACAGAGACGATGAAGAACAGTTGCATATGCTCCAGTTTCCGAAATCATATATGGCAAATGGGTGTACAGGCACTTAGTAAGTGGGCTGAATTGGTCACAGCCTCCCTTGCCATCTCAGAAAGGGAAAACACTACTAACACACTGACAATTGAGTCGTATATAAAAACCTCACAAGGTGGTTACTCCTCTGGGCTCAGGAGAATCTTCATATACAGAAATACCCTGTATGGGTATTATTATTGTATCTATGAAATATATGGCAACAAATTTGGCAACATATACATGAATATCCTTTGAAAGCAACACATGTATCTGTCCCTCAGAGGGATGACTCGAGTCACTGAGTAATAAGAAAGTAGACGATAGGGCCTCTGCTGCGGTACATGTGCAAGCTATGCATGCACATAGAGCCTGTGCACATCGGTCAACTTATACCACACACACCTGGGATGTTGCCTGCAACCAGACCTCTTTGCCATTACATGTGTATAAGACATTTGCACATAATTGTGCTTTTTTTACGCAGTTGCACTTAAGGGCAATACACAGGCCCTGGGTGAAAATAAAGCAGGGATAGCAGGGTTTGGTCGCCTGGCCCCTTGCCCCCATTAAGGGGGTGGCAATATGTATTCACTGCTGTGCATACAGAGTCAGTGTTGCTTTTTGCTAAATCCACCAAAAATGCTAACCAGTATAGCACAACGGAAGCATGAGAACAACTCATTCGTCAGTATGGAACTCCTCAGCCAATTCAGAGTGACCAAGGAACACACTATCCAGAACTGGGCTCGATGCCTGGGAATAGATTGGCTATTCCACATTGCCTACCATCCCTAAGTTAATGGACTGATTGAGAGAATGTTGAAGGATGTTAAAGGAACTACTGAAAAAGTGAACCAGTACTAAAATTTCATAACTGGGGAGTTTACACCTTAACAAGGCAGAGTTTTTGTTAAACAACTGGAATATTCATAACCAAATCCCCTATGACTAAATCACATCATCTCCAGTACCAAACACAGTGAGGATTGAGGTTCTTCCGGATGGTGTCTCTCCCAAAATACCACCTACTGGGGAGATGGATTTGTGTGCACCAATGGATTATGTGGTGGGACCACAGCCCATTGGTCTAGATCTTACTGGAAGGAGAAGACATTCTTATTTTTCTTCCTTATCACAAACTGGCTTGTCATGCTTTGTGGACGTGCACAACATGCACATACTCTGGATGCATCTCTGCAGGATTGCTATGTAAATACTTGTGTATGATAACTTTTTGCTTTTTCTTCTCTACGTAGCAAATAGGGAGCCCCTGAAGTATACCTTCACCTAAGGTTTAAATTAGACATTGAAGGCAATTGTTGCCCAGAATGTAGGAATAAATGTGCTATACCTGGGACCTTCACCAGTCCAGCTGTTGATGTACTACCTCCTGTCTCAACACCACATACACTGTGCCACATGTGATGACATGCTGACGTGCTGCTTCAACGTAACTTGGCACGCTGGCTCACATGTCTTGACAGAAGACTGGGAAATTTGCCTTGGAGCATTATGTGTTTATTCCTTTATTCCTATATGCTCCATTAAGTGCCTCTGCGACTTACCCTATCCTAACACCTAAGACCTGTTTATGTTATTTTCTGTCTGCCTTGGGAAGAGGAATTTCTGCAGGAGATAACAAAATGTTGTAACAAAAGACTTAAAAAGCATTTTTGACAGGCTTAGGCTTCCTGGTGTAGAGGGAAGAGAGATAAGGAGATTGCAGGAACAAGCCTTGTGAACTGTTGTGTATGTGCCAGGTCCTTTGCTGAGTTAAAGCTGGGAACAGCCCTGGCAAGCACAATTTTTCCCCTGCTAAGTTTGGACCGGGTTTGGCAGTGTGTGTCCCCATTTTGCCAGTGAGATGACGGAATCAATTCTACCCTTCATATTTCAGCTGTGGATTTTGGTCATCTTGGTTACCTCCATCTATTCCGTTGTCACAAGGGATTCCAAACATCTGAATCTGGTGCACATCAGAGCGTGAAAGCCTGGGCTGTTCAGTGCAAGCCGGGGAAGCCTCAGCACTGCACAGCCCCTGTCCAGCTGCAGGGTCTAACCTAGTGCCCATCACTGTTTCTAGGTGGGGTAGATCTCGCCTCTGTTCATTGCTGCAAAGTCTTTTACATTTACATGAGGCCATTTGGGATCCTGTCCTAGTTATAGCAGCCGGGACCAGTTTATCACTGTGTGGCTGTAACTAGGACTGTGTATTCCATACCCCCTCTGCCATTTACCATGAACTGCATTGTTTGCAGCAGCTGCCCAGGGCACACCTGACACCTCAGGCTATAAGCTGGGTGTGTGAGAAAACTGTGAGATAGGAGAGTTTCCTCTCTTCACACCAATGACTCAGGTGTGATAACTCCCCTCTGGGAGTCATTAACACCTACACACCCAACCTGAGGGGTCATGGTCTGCTAATGGGCCATTAAGTACTCCAAGATATCCTGTGACTCACTGAGTAAATCCCCCATTGTGAAAACCCTCCCCCTGGGGGAGGTACTGGGCACGCCCATCTGAACCCAAGCATATATAATCTTGGAGTTTGGGAACTTCTACTATCTCTCCTCAGATCCAGTGGAGGACCAGAACCTCATCAGGACTGTGACCACCATCCTTTTCAACTGGTTGTTTTTCCTTTGCTTTGGACTCAGGGTGACCATGTGGTGCTCAGCACAGGGGGTGGTGAGCACCGTTCTGTTTGTGCCCCAGGGTGCTGGGTTGTACATCTGGGTTTTGTGGGCTAAAACGGATTTTCCTTTGTATCAGTGTATTTATTGTAATCTTTTTTTTAAATTGTAGTTCTGACTTCTAATCTTTTTTGAGTTGGCTTCGTTTCTCCTGCTGGTTTACCTTTAAACCAGCACAGATCCCTCTGCAGCATCCTCTGCCATTTTTGGTACCAGCTTACAGAGCACTTCAGGAATTAATCATTATGGTAATATCTAAGGGCACCACCCAGCACTATCTCTGGCCTGGTCTATTGTAGGACCAGAGGGAAATGGTCATTTCAAAATCACTGCCAGGCACCTGACCTATGCTGCAGCTGGCTCTCCCTGCAAGCCAGGGCAGCTGCACTACAGCTCACTCCCTCTCTAAAGGCTTAAGGTCTGTAGTCTCAACCACATCCCTGGGGCTGCATGAAATGTATTTGACTGACACACATTGAGTCTTACGGAAAAAGAAAGAAAAAAAAAAAAAAGACCTGAGGGTCTGTGCTATCAAAGAAGGAGAGCATGGCTGCAGACAGGGGGAGAAAGACCCAACCAGACACTGCTCCAGTTCACCATCCAGGGAATGGATGGTAAACAGATGAACTCACCTCTGTGGAAAAAAAACCACAAAAGATGACCCAGAGCAGCAGTAAGATGTAAACTCTCCAGATCTCAGGAGTGCAAAGAGACTGTAGAAAAAGATATTGTAAGAAATTAAATCCCTTGCCAAGACTTACATCTGTTCCTAATGATTAGAGAAGATGACTAACATTTTGCAAGTGGCAAGCATGGACAAGGCACAAGGAAGTGACAATTCTTTGTCATGGAGATCGGGGGAGGTTTGATGCCAGATTCGCCATGTCATGGATCTGCCTGTCTCACTTAAGCTACGCTGAAACCTGCAGATCAGGGGCAGAATCTGAAGCCCAAATCATTCCAGGCAGCCACAGCTGATGCCCATGTGAGGTTCCCTTCTCTCTGTGCTTGCACTACTGCCAGGCCTCCACCCACACGCATCCTGTGCAGCAAGGCCAGAGAGGAGCCACAGGGCTCAGCCATTCCCAGTGCTGGGCAGCAGAGCAGGCAGCAGCTGTCTGTCTGCACCGTGCTCTGACTCAGTGCCTGGGAGGGCTGAGGTGGCCCAGGTCTGAGGGAGCTCATGGTGCTCCAGGGACACGTGAGGGGAGGCAACAGCAATCCCTGCCCACTCACTTCTCCAGCCTCCTCCAGCACAAAAATCCACAATCCACCCTATTGTTCTCAGCAAGCTGTAAATGCTTTTTCTTCTCCTGGTTGCTGCCCAGTCTTTAGAGGAGAGGAGGACTACCTCACTACCCACCTCTCATCAGAAGGTTGTAAGAGAAGTTTGAAAGTGTGTGGTAGGCCGGCCCTGGCTGGATGCCTACCAGCAACTGTGCTGCCCTTACTCTGATAATTAAACCAAAGCTTTAATACAATCTAAATTAACGAACTCACGTTGGCCTAAAATCCTCTTTTATTTATTTGATTATAGCCTTGTGGGCAAGTTCAACAATTCAGCTTTGTTTCTCCCTGCCATCCCATTCGATGGAAAAAGTAAAGTGTCACTATTCAAGGTGATCCCCAACAACACTAGTCTGTTTGCCACATCTGCTTTTGTTTCATTGCCTGTGATGATTTCTATCCACAGTCATTGGTGCCACCACCATACCTACCCACCTTGTAACAGATGGAGGGAAAATCAGGAAAACACAAGCCTTGCATGTAGCTGATCCCATGGTAGAGCACTGCTGGCTTAGCACTTGTAGGGACCTCAGAGCAGGGATTTGTTTTGGCCTTGGAGCAGGCAGTGGCTGTTTCTATGGAGAGAGGTTGGGGCAGAGTACACAGAGCAAATGGAGTAGAAGGCAGAGGGTCCTTTCCGGGCCATACACAGGGACATGCCTGGGCAGAGCACTCAAAGCAAAAAGGGAAAATAGGAGGGGCATGGAGTAGAGTCAACGCTGCTATTTTACCAACAGCAAAGAGAATAACCCTTGCCTGTGCTCCAGGGTGTAGCCAGCACGGGCCCAAACTGTCACTAAATGGATGGGTTTGTGTAGGAATTTCAAACATCTGAATCTGGTGCATATCAGAGGATGAAAACCTGGGCTGTTCAGTTCAAGCCAGGGAAGCCTCAGTACTGCACAGCCTGTGCCCGGCTGCAGGGTCTCACCTAGTGCCCATCACTCTGTTTGTAAGTGGGGTTAACAGAAATCTCGTTCCTGCTCTTTGCTACAAAGCCTTTTGTGTTTACACGAGGCCATTTGGGATCCCTCTGCAGCATCTTCTGCCATTTTCGGTACCGGCTGTTTGACTGGTACTCAAGCCAGGCTTTAGTCATCAGCCAGAGGTTCTTGTTCCGCAAGATAAGGTCCTGCAGAGTGTCAGGGTGCAGCGCCAGTGCTGTTGCCGTTCTCTGGAAAGGAGGACTGCTCAGAGACAGAGGCTCCTAGCTAAGACCACATTTTCCACTCAACAGCTGGTTTTTGGCAAAACTCCGGGGAGCGCAGCCGCCGTCACCGGGACGGGACGGTGCTTGGGCGGAGCGGGCTGCGGCCCCGGGCGAGCACTGCCCTCATCCCATCCCCGGGAGTGCCCGGGGCCTCGCTATTAAAGGGCGATGGGTGGGGCAGTCCCGGCCGCGCTGAGAGAACACGAGGGTGAGCAGAGCGGAGCTCGGGGGATGAGAGCGGGCGCCTGCCATCACGATGCGACCCCCAGCCAGCGGGGTGCCGGCGGTGGTCGCGGGCCTGGCGAGGTGCCCAGGGCCTGGGGACGGGATCGGGACCGAGGGCACCCTCGGGGAGCTGCGTCCCGCCAGCGCAGCGGGCCCGGTACCGGCACAAGCGGAGCCCCGAGCGCAGCGCCGGGACCGTGCGGCGCCGGGGGGAGCCGGGACGGCGGCGGGGGCTGGACACAGAGCCGGCCCCACCTCATCCTTCGCCGGCTGCCCTGGGTGGGAGGGGCGGCCCTTCCGTCCCTTGCCCGGCAGCAGCGGGGGGAGCGGCCGGCGCTCCGGCAGCTGATGGATGCCCTCGGTGCCCGGCACTAACGCCCTCCGTGCCTGCCGTCCTAGCAGGTGCCTCTGCACACCCCAGACCTCCCCTCCGCTGTGTCCTGAGCTGAGCCAGCCCGGCTGCAAGTGCGTGTCCTGACTGCAGGATCCTCCGATGGCACATAGCGAGTGCTACCCCGAGCCTGGGGACCTGATCGAGATCAAACGTCCACTTTACCAGCACTGGGCCCTCTACCTGGGGGATGGATATGTCATCAACGTGACACCTGTAGGTAAGGCTGGTGCAGCCAGGCAGGGTGCACAGGGGGTGTTGGGGTGGCCCAGGAGCCCTGTGCCCCTCTGTGGGCTGGTGATGGACCCTGTGAGTGTAGATGGACTTTTCAGGAGCAGCCAGAAACTCATCTGGGGTCTTGGAGCAGCATAACATGGTCTTCTTGGCTTATCTCCTTCCTGCCTTCCCCAGATGAAGGGGCCCCATCCCTGTCGGTCAGCACCGTGTCAATATTTACCGGAAAAGCCAAGGTGAAGAAGCAGCTCCTGAAGGAAGTGGTGGAAAATCATGCGTGGAAGGTCAACAACAAGTATGACCGCTCTCGCACTCCCCTCCCAGTGGCGAAGATCATCTGGCGTGCAGAGAGCTACATTGACAGGGAGGTGCCATATGATCTTCTTTACAGCAACTGTGAGCACTTTGTGACGATGCTTCACTACGGTGAGAAGGTCTCTGACCAGGTAAGTAACATGGGGGTCAGCCCCTGTGTGCCTCACAGAGCACCTCCTTGCTGCTCCCTGCATGCCCCTGGACCAGGACACAGCCTGCAGACTGCCTGGGGACAGCCAAGTCCCAGGTGTGGGGTCCAAACCAGCACTGCCTCTGACCTCACCAGAGACCCTGGACCAGGAGGGTCACTGTGGTCTGTGTGCACCCTGACAGTGCCCTGTTACTGAATGCCACAGCCTAAGGGTAAAAACCCTACTGCTTCTGGGGCAGATATCTCTCATTCATTTAATTGCTTTAATAATCACTGCCTGCTCTTCATTAGTATGCCTGGGAGTAAATTAAAGTACTTGTCATGTTTCTACCTTGTCTTTTTCTTTCCCTTACAGGTCACGAATTTTCTTGCAGTGGTAATAGTAGCAGTTCTTGTTGCTGCTGTTTCTGTCCCTATCATGAAGAGGTGGTTGAGGGACACATCTGAGAAGAAGAAAAAGTAATACTGGTGGGCTGTCAGGAAGACCTCAGAGCAAGGCAGGCAGCTCCTGGCCGCAGGTGGTCACTTCCCAGCTTTTGCTACAGGTGCCACCAATGCCTACCTGCAACTCTGCCACCCTTGCTGTTTTATTTATAATTTTATACATTATTTTATTTATAATTTATAAATAAAATAAAACTTTAAAGGCACTGTGCACTTATTTATAATGTCCTGCAGAGTGACAGGGCACTGGAAGGGGGAGACTGCTCAGGGACAAAAGACATCCCTTTGCTACCCAAGGAATCCCCATGAGCCCCAGGACCCTGGCTGGCTGTGTGTACTGCCCTTTGGTAACAGAGCAGCCAAATGTCACCCTCCTTATCCACAGGAAGGTTCTGATCAGTTCTATCAGGACAGCACAAAGGGGGATAATCAAGGGGCAAAATTTTCCTCCTGTGGCTGTGGGAAAACCAGGCACTGCTTCTCCTTGCTCTGGAGGTTCAACAAATTAACTGTAGCTTCTGCTCCCTATTCTTATCTAAAGGGCCAGCAAGACACATGGCATGAAAAGGAAATGCAGCTTTTGTTTGTGATTACCTGCGCAGCAGCAGTGACAGCAAGGAAGAGGCAAGTTGAAGGCTGGAGGACCAGAACCCTTGAAAATACCTCTAGGGGCAGAAGAGCATTTGGGGCCCTGAGAAGGAGGAGGGTTGGTGACCAAACTGCAAGTGTGCTGTTAGCAGCCCCAAATGCTAGTGCTGAAAACCTGACACCATGTGAAATTTCTTCTTTCTCTCTCCCCACCCTCCCAAAAGAAGAGATGGGGAATGGAAATGTGAGGAACTACTCCCCAGCAGCCTGTTGCAGAGCTGATCACCTACACTGTTTTTTCTTGCAAAAGTCATTTGGTACATTCTAATTCATATAAAAGTGCAGAGAAGCTGCCTCGAAGGGACACTGCTCTGTGCCCACTCCTTTACATGCTCAGCCATATGCCAGGACTGCAGGGACTAGATATGCTGCTTGCTCTCTTAGGCTGCCCTCCTGTCTCAAAACACTGTTAAAGGCACAGAAGGAACTTGCCATAGGAGTGGCCACAAGACAAACAATTCCCACTGTGCAGACTGGGGGAACTCGAGGTAAGCGCAGACTGCAACAATTAGAATTCTAGTTTCAGACATGGTGAGTCAGATCTGGGTGATCCAGCCAAAAATTCACATGCTGGGAATCCCTGGGAAAGAAAGAAAGTGCTTATTCACATACCAGCCCAAGTTGTGGAAATGGTATCTACACCCTGTGGATACCTGGGACTTGAACTGTGTACAACTGGTACCTCCAGAATGAGTCTGGGACCTCCAACACCAAGAAAACCAGGGTCAAGAAGAATCAGCGGGATGCCACAGAATCCATGTGGTGGTGATATTTTCTGATTAATCTCTCTTACTCTTCCCTGCTCCCCCTCTCTTCCTATTTCTTTCTCTCTACCTCACATTTACTGTAAAATGAAGTACATACTATTGACTTTGGCATATGGTCTCATCTGCACCTTTTTTTTCATGCAGAGGCATCACTTATAATTTGATAATAACATCTCTCGGTGGCTGCTTGCACAGGATGCAAAGGGGCTATAGCTGTGCTTTTCACAGGAAACATTTGTCTGGCTTTGCATCCTCTTCCAAAGGAGCGGGAGACCACAGAGTGATGGCAAATGCCTCACATGTCCAGAGGTGCCAAACTCCGGGAAATTTCCAGGAACTGAGCGTCTTGAAACCAGTTGGCAAGTTGGGTGACCAGCTCCCACCCACCTCCTGGTAACTTCCTCACTGCCAGGGATGAGAAGGGACAGGGCTGAGTGGATGGCAAAACCAAGGGAAAAGACACAGGCCACAATGCTGCAGTTGATATCAGGCATTGGAATGGCCTGCCTAGAGAGGTGGTGGTTTCACCATCCCCAGAGGTTTTTAAGATGGGACTGGATGTGGCACTTACTGCCATGATCTAGTAATCACAGTGGTGTTGGATCAAGGGTTGGACTTGATGATCTTGGAGGTCTCTTCCAACCCAGCAGATTTTATGATAGAAGAGAGTGGTCACAGCTGTCATCATCATGGCTCGGCTTCGCGAACGAAGATTTGGGAAGGGCTCTACCCACGCTTGCTGCAAGCGCGCTGATGGCTAAAGAGGCCGATGCGAGATAGACAAGTCCGGTTGCAAAAGGCACAGCAGAAAGTCTCCATAGGTGGTGTTGGCGAGGCACGGTTCTTTCTGCGTTGTCTTTTCTCCTCCAGACTGATTCTGCGTGCATTCTCAAAGGAATCAGCAGCGTTATGGATGGTGTGTCTCCATGCCTCCCGATTGGAGGCCAGAGTGGACCATTGATGGTCCACTTACCTCTTACCGCTTACCTCGAGTTCCCCCAGTCTGCACAGTGGGAATTTTTTGTCTTGTGGTCACAGCTGTAGTGTCTTTGTAACTGAGGACCATGCTCTGAGCAGTACTTTCCAACCCAGCCTGCTGTAATAACCACATGTCACTCGCAGGACTGAAAACCATAAATTTAGAAAAAACCCCACCAAAATTCAAGCAGGCAAAACAAAAATGAGCTTACTTTCGTGGTCTGTGCCAAAATCTCAGCTCTCAAGAGGCCACAGTACTGGCAATGACAGCCAGAGTTTCCCTTTGTGCCAGGTTTAAAATGTCTTTGGGTAGCAGAGACATGAACAAAGCTGGTGTGTCCAAACTAGTGGCTGGGGAAGCTGTGCCATGTGGTTACCCACTAGTGGTCCCTGTTTGCCGCCAAGCCTGGGCTGAACCTCTGCAGATTGGCAGCAGCTCACTTTGTTTTCTGCCTTCACCCTCTGTGGGTCTGTGCCTGAGATGTGCACGGACTGGGGCAAGAGAGGCAGCCCAGAGTGAATCCCTACACAACTGTCCTTCACTCTTTTTTTATTAACATACTACATTTTTAGGGAGCATCACAAACAGGTGATATACAATCATAATTCTCCTTAACTACCCTCCTTCACCTGCCTAGGGTGCTCACTTATTTTTCAGGTTTGGTTTTATGATTTTTTTTGCAGCAAAGGGAGGCATCTGCTCTCCCCAAACCCCATTTTAGAGCAAGTTCTGCCCCTCAGCCTCCACCACCCAGCTAGGCAGGGCTCCACCCTCTTCTAATTCCCTTTCTTATTTTGGAAGAGATTAAGTCGTACCATGGGACTTTTTCCCCAACCCTGGTGTCTCTATAACCAATCTACCCTCTGACAGGAATTACCCAGCTTTTCACATCTTTGTTAAACTTGAAGCCCTATGTGACCTTTCTCCATAGACAAATATTTTTCCCTTCAGATACTGCAGAGCCATTTAACTCCCCTTCACCTGAAGTGGCTTGAACACTTGTGAGGCTGGGCTGGGCAAAGACCATGATTTCATCATTTAAGTTATTTATCGGACCCCTCTCTTCTTTCTCTCTCTCACACACACACGCACACACACACACACACACACACACATTCCCCTCTAAGAAGCTGCTGGCAGCCAAGATGTGTCTGCCAGACCACCACACAGCCCATTACCATTTAGTCTGGCATGTTAAGGACATTTTAAATAGATTTATTTACCTTTGATCACCACTAGCATCCCCTGTTACCAACACAGGCACAGCTAAATGAATTGGGAAGTGAGCAGCTCTATTAAAAAGCACAATGAATCCAGGACCTGTTGTTCCTCTGGGCCTTCCAAGACTGTTCTGTTTCCAGCACATTATACCTTGTTCTAAGCCTGATCGTAATTGGCTTATTAATTAATTAATACTTGAGAGACACCGTGAAATTGCTAAGCATCATGTAAAATCAACAAACATTCGTATCTTACTGAACATACAATAGGATATTTTGTAAGTAGAATTAAATTCCTTTACTGTCACAGCCTCACTAGCTGCATACAGCTTAGCTGACAGCTAGTGTTATAATACATTTAAAAATGTGAACATTTAAGAAAGAGTAATTATGCAAATAGGCTAATGAGATCCATGCAGACAGCAATAGCTCATCCTTGAGTTTTTGGCAAACCAATAGCATGTTCCCAGCTGGGTGTACATTGGACATATCTACAAAGAGAGTTTTACTTTGTGATATCTTACAGAGGGCTTTTTTAATTACATGAATTTATTCTGACATATGGATCCAGGTTTGTTCTGCTGCTTATGTGAGCAGACACTGCCTGCAAGGGTACCTTGGTGGAAACCGCTCTGGCACTGCTGTGAGCTGCCTGCCTTTGGGTGGGCTCTCACCCTGTTCAACATGTACCTACTCAGTGGGGCCTCCGTGAAGCACTGGAGGAGGGCTAAGAAGAGACTGTACAATGTGCCTGTTGTTTGGTCCCACTGGAGGAGTGTTTTATTGGTTGATACTCATTAATTTCATCTCATTAATTTACATCAGATAATAATTTCCTCTCTGTCCTTTGAGGAAGTACTGGAAATGTGATTATTCTCCTCTTGCAATGAATGCCTTCTTTCATCCATTATGGTATGATTATCTCTGTAGTGTTGAAGTATCTGATGTATTAACAACTACTAATGAACCCTGGGAGTTGATAGAGGGTTTATGATTTGTCCTGGCATCTGCAAAAAATTAACATTTTGAGCTTAACATCACATGCACTGCAGAGTTGAAGTCTCTTATTGTATTACAGTAACATGAATTAAATAATATAATTCTGAATATATTCAACTTTAATATTTATATAGATATTATTCCTTTAGGTTTGGAATTGAGATGTTGCCTGCCAGGGCTTGAGGGAGCCCCTAAAGACATTTGAGTGTTATATCTCTGATCTGTGGTCTCATGGATTTTGCGTTTACAGAAGGTAGGTGAGATGTGACAAGCATCAAAGTCAGCAACACTTAATTTCAACAGAAGGAGCATTATCCTAACATTTACCTGATGAAAGGTTTATTGACTAGATTAAGAATATTTATTGAACTGTGCTGAGAATTACTTAATTGAAAAGCCCTGTGCATATTCTCCTAACCCCCGCAGGGCAATTGAGGGCACTCAGGCTGCTGCTCACTTCTGTTTGCCTTGAATTAGCAGTGACCTTTGTGGCTACATCTGCCACAGAAGTGCCCAGGTGCCCTCCTCAGAGGGAAGGGGCTGAGCAGGAAGCAGAGACACACATTGCATTCTGCCTTCACAAACACAATGGAATATCTCTCTTGAGCAACAGGCTGGATGACAAGGTAGGTAGAGATATAGAACCCCTCCAGACTAGGTAATTTTCTTCTCATGTCTCCTCCCACCTGTGCTATGGTATGTTTTTCTGAACGTTATGTATGAGGAGCTTGGGTCAAATTTTGTCCCTGAGCCAAGTTCATGCCTTACAGTGCCTTGATGTTTAGGGCTAACTCTGACCTCTGTGCTCATAGACTGCCTGCTTGAACAGAACTGCTGCAAGATCAGAATCCAAAGAATAAAATAATACGTATTCAGTGTATTTGGGTATTTTCACTTTCTACTCCTGACAGTACATTAATCCAACTTGTTCTTTATGTGGATAAGAAATGCATATTACACAATGGCAGTGTTCAAAAGCCCAAGACAACTGTGAATTACTTAAGCTGCAGTTTTTCCACCACCTGCTGCAAACTACTCTAATAAATAGTAAACGATTTGCTATCAGAACAGATAGAGACATCTCCCTGACAGAGAACCTGCACAGGATCTTAGCATTTTGAACTCCAGTTCTACACCTGGGAGCATCCTTTCATTCACCATGCAGCTTCCATCAATCAGAACAGCATCATAGAGAAGAGAGAACTTTTTTCCATATAAAGAAACATGTCTCCAGGCACTAAGCAACAAGAATCCAGATTTTCACAACCTGTAGAACAATAAAAAAAATTACCTTTACTTGTGCACAGGTTTTGGGCAGTCAAATTAAGTCTCAAGGCACACACAAAATCACTTATCTTCTACATTACATTATTGAAAACTATTGCTTCTTAGAAATAATACTGGCTGAAAAACAACAGCACAAAGATCAGCCCTTTAAATATCTCTCTCCAACTGCCAAAAAAAACCTATGCAAGGCCTTTACATCTCCCATCACCCTGGAAATTGCTCATCTCAGTGTCTTTTGGGTGGCAAAAATAGTTGTGACCTCTATTTCAAGAGCAGGGAACTGAGACTGGCAAAGAAAGCACATAA
The DNA here is from genome assembly GCA_013396735.1 of Grallaria varia. NCBI lineage: Eukaryota > Metazoa > Chordata > Aves > Passeriformes > Formicariidae > Grallaria > Grallaria varia. Next base: position 49,165 of record VWZG01003107.1, read on the forward strand.
CTCTAGGGGAGTCATAGGTCTAGATGGAAGCAGCCTATAACAGAACTGGAAAGCAGGTCTCGGAAGGCCAGACTTGTTATCTAGTTGTTTGTTTATGAAATCAAATTTTCCAAACTGTTCTTTACTTTTAACACAAATTACTGGGTTCACCTGTATCGTTACAGATGCATCCCTACTGCACCACACAGGTTGTGCCCGCACTTCTTGCTGCCCTGCCCACCTCACCTTCCACTGCCCCATTCTTCCTTTGCTGTGAAATTCCAGATACATTTCACCATCTTAGTTCATTATACAGGCTCAAGGAAAACGAGATGCAGATGACTCACCTTCGCCCTTGGTGCAGATGGTAACCTGAACTTTGTTATGCTCCTCAGAGAGGTGGTCCAGCTTGGTAGGCTGCTGTGGATGGGAAAGCAATCACAGCGTTGAGACACCAGTGCTCAGGTGAAGCAGGAGGTTACAGTTCAGTGGTCACACTAACAGCACTAACAGCACTGAACTCCACTAAGTTATCCAGGGAGGTTTCACGTTACTTGCTAGAAGTCAGGATGCGAGTTCATCAAGTTATCCTAGAACAGGCTGCTGTGGGAACATGGGCCTAATTTTCTGTTTGATTCCAGTTCATGCCACTGTATGTCCCTGGATCTTCAAGGGGCAATTCCTGCTTCATGCCACAGTCAGCCCCCTTAACTGTAGCATGGCTATCTGCAGTTCCTTAATAGATTCCTTATTTGTACTCAACAGTTTTACCCTCACTTGGAGGACATGAACAGGGCAACCAAGTTATAAAGACTGTCATCACAAAACTGCCATTGCAAGAAGAAATACAGAAATTCTGATTTAGATGTGTTTTGTCAGTTATTGCAATCTAATTCCCACAATTAAATATCCTGGGATGAAGTCAATTGTCATTGCAAGGCCATTAGAGAGAATGCCTTATCTTGATTTACAAGTTGCAATTGCAAAATGATTGACACCAACACTCTGAGTACAAAGGTACATTTGCATCTCTGAGCACTTGTTCAGCATGGGAGTGTTAGTCATCCTACAGATGTTAGAGACAGAAAAATGTGATGTGCAGCCAAACCACCTGTGCTGGCAAAAGCCCAGGATATTCACAAAGCCCTTGCCAAGACCAGTGAGATGCAGGGATAAAAGTACTCTTGGGCAGCACTTCACCTTCTCAAGAAACCTTTTAAAGGGCTGAATCTTGCCCTTGCCCAGTAATTCAGTGCAGGAACAATTATTGTAGCAGTGAATTTGGAGGCAATGTGAACTGTGCCTGGCTGTGAAGCAGCACATGATTATGACAAACAGGTCAGTGCACCTCAGAACTGCCATCCCTTCACCCCCCCCACCACCTGTAATCACATCACACTGTCTGCAGGAACTGCAGTTCTCAGTGCTGACTTCTAACCCTTATGTCTTTCCTGATAAATAAAACATTTTTCAGGGGTCAAGTATTCCCAGTTCAATTTTGCTTTTAAATTTTAATAATAGAGAAGAACATGGCAACTAATATCTAGACCTGAGAGACTAAACTGTTGCCCGCTAGACTGCTGTCACTCCTTCCCATCTGTACTTTCATTCACAGAGTTTTTCTATTTTTTTCCCCTATTATAGTCTTTCTCCATGTGATTTTTGCCTTCACAGGGTATTTTTAAAGAGAGTTTAGAAATCAAGTTAATGTTTTCCAGAATCTCAGCAAAAGCATGTTAAGAGGAAGCACCAGAAAGGTCATCTGGCTGCATGTGGATCATGTCTCTTCTTGTGACAAGACCTAATATTTGGCAAAGCTTAAGAGGACTGAATCATCCTGAAACTACAGTAGGACACAGATTCACTGATGAAGTCCCCCTTCATAAAGCCTTACTAACCCAAAGGATGAGTATTACGTCTTCTTTAATTCTTGGAATGTTCTCTTAACTCTTCTATAGAAATACATCTGTATTAATACAGCAGAATACACAGCAATTAAAAAAATAACCAGAAAGAGCATATGAATGGCTGTGTGCTGTGATAGGTGGAATGGGTGGAACTGCTTGCAGAGTGCATGATGGGGAGCTGGCATGGCGAATTCTCCTCTCTCAGGGCATGCACAGTTAAGCCAACAGAAATGATCAACAGGCCTATTCAGTGTAGCCTTGGCTCAGCAACAGCATGAGCGTGAATGTGGCAGTGAACAAACAATATCAGAAATGGAAAAAGTCTTGTGAGAAATGGGCTGGTGAAGAAGGAAGAAAAGCTAACCTAAATACCTTAAAAACTGAAGCTGTTTCTAGTGCTTAAAATGGAGTTTCTGTGTTTTTAACCTGAGTCACTGTGTCTTCTTCCCAAAATCCCTTAAGAAAACCCTTATCTCCCTAGCTAAGTCTGAAAGAATGTATTCTTGAAGTGTGTTTAAAGTTTCCTATTGGCCCTTAGTTAACCCTTTCCTATTGGTTGTTATTCCTAGTTTTCTATTGGATCTTTTACGATCCATCGAGAAGTTATAAAACCCTCTGCCCATGTAATAAACTCTCTCTCTGCTCCCTCTCCGGTGGTCTCTGTGTGTCTCTCTGTGGGGCACCCCGGGGGCCGCCTTGGGGGGGACTACAGGGGGAGGGCAACTCCCTGCAATGTAAAGGAGGGACAGCCTCCCATTATCAGGACATGAACTCCCTATACGTGAAGACTTAGAACACATAGAAGGGGTTTAAAATCTGCCAACTTGAACAGAACACGTCAGGGGATGGACATAACACGTCAGGAGAGACTTAGTGGGGGAACAGCATCCAGGAGTCTTAAACACCCATTTAAAGGGTTGGTCTTCTATTCTAAGGTTTTTTTCATGGCTGTTTCTGAGCATTAGTAGCCTCCAGCTCTGAATTTGGCAGCTTACATATGTTTATTTTTGGGAGCTGCTGCTAATCAATTCCTGTTCAGCACTAACTATGCAGGAAAGTGAAAGTTCAGCTTGAGGGACTGTAAGTCATGTGATTTCTCAGCACAGCCATCTAAAAGAGTTTCTCTTTAGAAGACTTCTGATTCTAAGTAATTCCTGCTCAGGAGACAATATCCAAATGGGAGGGTGGGGGAAGGGGATAGTGGGGGGGAAAAGGAGGGAGCAGGGGGTGGGGAGGAATACTGAATTAGCATAAAAGTTTTTAAAACTTTGTGATTTAAGAAAGTCACTTTGAATATGATATTTATTTGGGAAAAGGAGAATTGTAAAAAAACCTAATGGTCTGTGAAGCCAGCAGTAATCAAGTTTACACTGCTGCTAAAATGACATCTTAATTTCTTTTTACTACCTTACTTCTAGCTACTCTGCGTTGTGTCAGCTTTATAAAACCAGTCATCACTCACTTTAATGTGTTACGTTAAAATAGTCCACAAACCCTGTTGATACCTGAGAACATAGTTTTGGTTATTGTGGTGCCTAACTAACAACAGAAGAATTAGAGATTTTTTTCAGAGATTTGCCCCCCACTTGGCTTGTCTGAAGTAGTGACAGATTTTTCTGTAGAGCTGGTGGAACTAGAATAGTCACTGAAAGTGCTTTCAGCATAAAGATTGGAACTGAAATGAATTATTCATCTGACAAATTTGGTCCCTCAATGAAAATTTAATATATTCTTCAACATTCACTAGAACAAAGAGACAGACACTAAATCAGGGTGCCAGCCTTCAGACACCGAAGCTGTATCTGGACTGAAATACTACTAGCTTGTGAGGACCGGTCTGCCTCCAGGCACCACCATTAATATTTCAAACATGACGTTTCAGCCTTGGATGGAAGCGCAAGGTTCAAATTAAACTTTTCAAAGTGCCACAGTGGAGTTCTCTTCAAAACCATCTCCAGAGGGTACTGAAAGGTTGATGACATCAAATCCACCCAATTTCAGGAGCCCTGGAACTTTTCATGTATTTCGTAGGGTTTCAAACATACTCCACTGAAAGTTCGGACACCTACTAGCTTAGAGTGCCAGCATTCATAGCTCTTTCCCATTTTAAGGACCTTCATGTAGCATCCACAGGTCCACTGAAGTGAACACAGATGATGTAACAGTATCCTGTGTGCAAAACCTCTGCTTACAGTCTGAAAGAAATATGTACCCAGCATTTCCCTATGCAAACCCGGCAAGTAACCTTTCATAACTGTTTCCCCTCTTATCCACAAGATGTGCTTGTTCTATCCTCCATAGAGGATTAGTCCTGAAGTGTGTCTTTATATACGCAGGAAAAAGCTGTCTTGTGGCTATGTCATAGGAGAATAAAGCAATTAAAAATAGTAATTTTGCAAATAATTTCCCCTGTTCTAAAGCACACTCAGGCTTTACACTGCTATTGAGGCCACAAGCAAGCCCAGGAGCAGCAGCACTTCTCTGGTACTTTGTACTATACTACCTTTGGACTACTAAACCACGGCTGTTAGAGAGGAATGAGTGTGCCTTAGCTGTGCCCATGAAATTCCACTCAGGATCATTATCAGGAACCTCCATGAAAGGGCAGCTATGATGTGTCTGTGGTAACTCTTAGCAGCTGCAAAAAGCACTCCAGGTGTGTGTCACTGCTCAGTCAGGAGGCAAGATGTCCTTGCCCAAAGATGTTCTGTCAGGAATGAGGGCCAACAACAGAGGAGGACATCAGTCTTTGAAATCACTGCTCTCCAAGATGGGACACAGTCATCATAAGGGAAATAGTTATCTCTTGTAAGTATGCATCACTCTCTTAGCTTCACATTCTTCCCTGCAACCTTCTGCAAGGAATGTGTGCTAATAGCCATGAGGGAGGTCCACCAGCTTTCCCCCACAGCTTATGTCTATGAAGCATCAGTGACCCCACCCCAAAGCACCCAGGTGAAGCCTTCAGAAAACTTCACACCTGTCCCAAAAAGTGCTAATCTGACTTACTGGCCTCTTTAAAAACATTTAAGTGGCAGAGGTGATTAGAGTGGCAGAGGTTAAGTATCACCTAGCGTCTCAGTTCTGTTCTCTTGTAGGTAAGGTTGTTTTTCAGCAGCAGGCAAGCAGGTCTTTATAATGTCAACCCAACAATTACCACAGGTTTGCCAAGACTTGATAATTTTATACTGTCAATGGTGGCATAAACATAAATTACATGCCCAGTCTGCAATGCTACTGCAGCTGTCATATTGAACAGCAATATGGATCATATTGCAGCAACATCTTTGTTGTGTGTGGGAGTCCACAAATAGGACACTAAATGTTGTCTCTAAGGAAAATGTAACTGTATCCAAAAGAGAGGATGGCAGGAGTAACTCCACTAACCAGCTCTTTCTTGCCTCAGGGAGTAGAGCATCTAGCCTTCACATACCTGTGGATTTTTCTGTGAACTAGGAGCTCATGAAAACTTTGGAGAAACTTATCAGAATAAATGTGAAGCATTTCTGGTTTGTGTCAAGTTGTGTGGCTTTGCGGTAGGTATTTACCATTAGGTAAACTGCAGTATTTACTTCATTTAATTATGTCAAACTTGTCAAAAACAGAGAGAAAAATTGATTTGAGTCAAATAAATGTTTCATTCAAGATGAAATATTTTTTGTTTGGATTTAAGTTTTCTTTTCAGGAAAAAACGTTACTTTTTTTGGATTCAAGCTAGATTATTTTCAAACTTTGTTCTGGTACAGATGTGTTGACTCAAAACAGTTCATAATCTCTTCTGCTTTGCTCTTTGCTTTCCACAATTACTTTTTAAGTCTAAAAGAACAAAGGAATATTTACTGTGTTTCTCAACTTGCCTGAATCTCTGGGTGTGAGTGGCAAGGTAAGAGTGCTTTAGCACCAAACAGTGGGAAAATACAGTTCCCAGTAATGAAGTGCTCCTTGGGCCCACCCAGGAAAAGCGCAGGCAAGCTCCAGCTGTGAAAAACAAACCGTGCAGTCAGTTCGGAGAGGACAACTCCCCTGCACACCTTTTCCAAAGGAGGAAGCATTCCTCCTGGTCCAAAGCCCTCCTGATTGATTATCTTGTTGTTTTACCCAGCTGAGGACCAAAAGTGGAAAATGCAGTAAGCAGGAAGGCAGACTAACATCAATGGGCTAAGAGAATATGTGCTGCTGGATGCTGCATTTTCTAAAGTAGGTAACGCGGAAATATACAGTGTTGTTGCATTTATGTATGGCAGACATAGCTCAGCAGAGTGAGTAAAAGTTGCCATCAAAGGCTCATAGGTGAGAGATATGAGCAGATGAATGAATTGCATCTGCAATTATGGTTGAAAACCAGAGCCAAAAACTCGGATGGTTCACCTAAATGCATGTGACAGAATTTCATATAATTATTCTGAGACCTAGCTAGCTCCCTGTCTTTATTTCAGGCCTTAGGTCCTTGGGGGTGATAACCCTCTCAATGTCTGCTTCTTTTGGCCCTGGTAAAGCAGGAGCTGAAAACAGGTGGCAGTCCAGATGTGCAGCACCTGCCCTAGCAGAGCAAGCTCACACCACAAGGGACAGCATGTCCTTGAAGATCCTCAGGATAAGATTACAATTTGCAGTTATCACATGTTTCAGTGTATACTTTTTAAATTAATATTCCAAACAAATACCTCCCTCCAAAAAGAATTGTTAAATAATGAAATCATTCTGCTTTGCAGGTCAATAGATTTTTCACACAGAAAATTCAAGTATCAAGTGTCTTAAACCAAGAGGGCAAACAGGTTGCCTGGTAGCAATGAGCCAGCAAGAGTATCCTGCTTTGTTCCCATCATGGGAAGAGCACAATGGTGCTCGGAGTGGATGCTTCTAGAAAGTTTTACCTAATTGTAGGTTCTTCCAGCTCTGAAAGCCAAGTATTTCCAGAAGGAGTAAAATCTCCAACAAAAGCCAGACACCAGGTAGCAGTATCTGAAACCCAGTGAGGAATCCCAGCACCTGCCTAATTCAGCAGCTTCTCTCAGGAGGAAGTTCTACATGGTTTCTCAAAGGGGATCTCCCCAAAGGAGTGTTGGTATCTCAGTTAGCTACTTTTCACCTGGAGGAGCTCCCGTCTTTATGGACTGCAGAAATGCAGTTCAAGAGATGGATGAAGCACTGGGGTGGTTCAATCACAAATACTTTGCCAATATTTGGTAAGCTGCTCAATTTGCAGCTGTCAGTTATTTGCACATGGACAAGGGGACAGAGGAAACGTTCTTGTTGCTTTGTTACTTCAACTAGCTTTTCTGCTTCTTAAAGGTGAGCAAGAGTAGATTAGCCCTGGAATGAGGGAGCAATGATGAGTCAGTCTTGCCTCTATTTAAGTCTCTGAGAGGGTCCTTTTACAGCCAACTGCAACTGTCCTGGACATGTGCCCGCTGCAGTTTCCTTCAGAGTGAGTCCTCACTGCTGTCAAATGTTGGATTGCTATGGCCTCCCATATTTCCTGCTACTGTTATTGTCACAGAATCTGAGAAGAAGGTTTCATTCAGAGGTGGCCAGGCTGTGTCCTGCTCCTGCACGCGCTTCAGCTTCTTGTAGTGGCTCTTTGAGTGGTACTGGAAGGTCTTTTTCAGAAGCAGCCACAGGGGTCTGTTCTCGATGACAGCCTCCTGTAAAGGCAAAACCAAAAGGAAGATTTCAGAGGGTCTGGACAGCAGTTTTTCCTCTTCATCTATGGCACACACATGGGGCAAATAGTGAAGACCTAGATCTCCCCCCTACCCTGCTCATCCACATTCCTGAAACAGCCTTTTACTGACCACTTCTCGTACCAGTTCCAGCAAAGCTCTCCACCAGAAAACTGTGACCAGCTCCTCCTGACAGTTTTCAGGATCTGAGTAGAAAACACCAAAGGCTGCCCATATTTTCCTAGCCTGGGGCAGGGCCTTATAGATCCCGCTCACCAGAGGAAAGGCCTTGTACTCCCTTATGTATCTGATAATTCAGATGGGGGACAACAATTACTCCTGTTTTACTAGATATTCCCACACTTGGCTGAGGAGAAGGGAGAAAGAGTGAGACCTGAGCTTTTCACCTCTCCAGTTAGTGCTGACCAGTTCAATCAATGAAGCACACTCACCTCAACAAGGAAAGACACAGCAAGTGTGACTGCAAGCATTATGACCATGGAGATCCGCCACATGGTAGGGGTGCAAACCAGCTAGGGAGCAAGCAGGAGCTGTTCAGTAATGTGTGTGCACAGTAGACCGTGGTGGGTACTTGTATAATAGAATCATTTACATTGGAAAAGACCCTTAAGACCATCGAGTCCAATCATTAACCTGGCACTGCCGAGTCCACCATGTCTCTAAGGGCCACAACTACACTTCTTTCAAAAACTTCCAGGGATGGTGACTCAACCGCTTCCCAGAGCAGTCTGTTCCAGTCTGCAACCCTTTCAGTTAAGAAATTTTTCTGAATCTCCAATCTAAACCTCCCTTGGCACAATCAGAGGCCATTTCCCCTTTGTCGCTTGTTACATGGGAAAAAAGTGATACCCACCTTGCTACAGCCTCCTGTCAGGTAGCTGTAGAAAAAATAAAGCTCTCCCCTGAGCCTCCTTTTCCTCAGACTAAACAAGCCCAGCTTCCTCAGCCACTCCTTAGGACTTTTGCTCCAGAGCTTTCACCAGCTTCGTGCCATGGAAAGCCAGAATCCCGCACTGGCTGTACACTGTTGATGAGCTGATATTGCTAATTGCCTTGAGGAACTATTGATAAAGATGCTTTTAACCCTATGATGCAGTAGAGAAAACAGAAAACCATACTCTAGACCTGCAATAGAAAATCTAACTGCCTCTTTTCTTTCTAATATAAGAAATAGTTCAGAATCTGAGTATTTCAGCTCCAAACCCTGTTCCAGCTTCCCACAGCTGGCAGCACCAGCTTTCTGGCTGTAGTTCAATTTCTTTTGGAGATGAAGCTCTGATCCAAAATTGTCATCAGCAGTTTCTCCACAGCCAGGCTATTGCAGTGTTTTTAATTGCCACTCCACCCTTTTCTCTTCTCAGCAAATCCAATTTATTCCAGTGTATTTCCTCCAGACTGCCCGGGATGGGAGTTTTGCGGTTCTCCCCAAAAGCATTTCAGCCTCTCGCAGCTGCAGTGCCGACAATGTCCTGTACCACCCAGCCACGACGGGACTAAGACTTGCTTTAAAGTGCCATCTCGTGGCAGGTTCTCTAACTGGGTCTGCCCACTGAGCCGCTGCTCTGCAAACAGCTGCACAGGGAGGCAGCTCTTTCTCTTCAGCTGGTGTGCAAAATCGAGGCCCATACCCTCCGACTGTATTTCTCTTTCCATGGTTCATTACTTCCAGTTCTAAATCGACTTGCGAACTGTCGTGTAAACATACAGGACTGGAGCAGCTTCGTGTTCAGTACTTGTTATTCAAAGCCACCACACTTCATTGCTCTGATTATAAATGTACAGGGAAAAAAAGCTGTGAGATACTTTTGTTATTTTGTTTCTGTGACACCCACAGCAAGACTGTGAGAGTGTCACAGTGGAGGAGGTTAACATCTCTCAGTCTTAACATACTAATTGTCAGGTCCACTGACAACCCTGTCCTACAGCTGATGTAGATCTTACCCTTCCCTCACATTTCCCTTAGGATGGATTTGCACAAGACAACTCCCAGCTTTCATTCTGCCAGACTAAATAAATCAAGCCCTTACTGGTATTTATTAATAAAGGATCAAGCTAGATCCTCTATTGCTGTAAAAGCCCCCACTAGTCTTTCTCTACAGCTGTTCTAAACTCATATGCTGCTTTGGAAAACTGCAGGCTCTCTGAGATTTAAACAGAAAGCCTGAAAAGACTGGGGATGGAGAAATGAGAGCTTTTGTGAGAGCCTCTTTGAAAGAGGACCTTCGCTCAGAGCAGCACAGCTTGAGAAACACAAGCACATGGTGCTGTACTTTAAATTTGCAGAGCCTAGTCCTATTTTTCTCCTGGCTTCACAAGTGTCAACCCACCAACACACCAAGCATTGTAATCTCAGCGATGTTGTCTTCTATTTCATGGACAACGTACTGAGACAATGTAAAGTACACGTGTAGCTGTCCAGCTGTCACGATGCACGTATCTTAGTTTGGAGTCATCACATCTACAGAAGGTTCTACAATACCATCATCTAAAATCCATCTCTTTAAATTTGATTTGCCTTTAGAGGTGCCATGTATCCCTGGAAAACTCTGTGCCTTTTATTAAAACAATCCCACGTGCTTATAATGGGACTTACAGCACAAAGAAAACCCCGCCCTTGGAACAACACTCACATCCATCTTGGAGTAGAGATCATCAATATCAGCAAACATCAAGAAGAGGCAAATGCCCAGCTGCCCTATGAGCACCAGCATGAACACATCTGAAGGGACAAGAACAAACCAATAAACCCACAGGTTTATGAGCAATCTCAGCTGCTTGCCTTTATTATAGAAAATCGTAAAATTTTTTCTGTGTTACACAGTCATCAAAAGAATTCATGAGATAGGAAGGAACTTTTAGCAAAAGAAAAATGAACAGAGTAAACCCCCAGCTTTAGTCAGTCATGTGAGGTTGGGACAAGACTTGTAGCCACAGATTTAAAACACCAAATGGATATTTTGAACGTCTGATGGGACCTCTCACAGCTGAGAAGCTTTACAGCCTTCCAGTGAGTTTTTCTCTGAGCTCAGTATCTCCTGTCATTCAGAAAAATGTGCAGGATGTTGTCTTGATCTTGTTAATATGGTTAGGACTTCTGTCCTCAATTTCAGTGATATTGAAACTTTGCTCCTGATCAGGATCTAAAGAGTCTAACTAATGGAGAATCTGTTACTCTCTCCATCTGTGATCTGTAGACAAAGCTTCCAACAACTTTCTCTTCAGCTGGTGTGCATCAAACTTTACCCTCTACCCATTCATTTTTGTTTTGCCTGGTTCTAGGAGACTGATGACTCACTTTCCTGCTATCTGGAAGGAATGTTCCCTCCTCATTATTACTATATCAAAACAGCAAAGCCATGAAACCTGCAGCATTAATGTAAATCTTCAGCAAAAAAAAAGCCTCAAAGTGAAGAGAGCTTTGCCTGAGAGACTGCTGCAGGATTTGTCCCCCAGAGAAAAAGAACAACTCTTCCATGCATCACTGCAATTTCTGGAACTGCCACAAACACACATGCTCATCTTCCTTTCATGTGACAATCTTTCAGAGGCAGAAAAAACCCTACTAGACTTCATTACGGCCCTTCCAAGTTTTTGCATCCTTTGACATTTCCTCATTAAGGAAATTACTGGTCTCAGAGTTAGCAAATGCTAAACATCTCTGGCTCTGAAATAGGAAATGGGACTCTGCAAATGTGCAGATGTCATTGAATGTTTTCTTCTGAGACAGGGCCAAAAGAACACTCAATGTGAATTCTCTCAAATGCTTCTTAACCAGTGTGCTCTGGGGAGAGGGACCTAGGGCTTTTCCAGAATTATTCTAAAAATTAAAGTGTGACCACCTAATCTCTCCTTTTGGTATCTCATTCAGGCTGCCTTAAGTAATATGATACTTCTGCCAGCCAAAACCACCTTTCTGCTACTCTTTTTGTCTGCTTCAGAAACACAAATGCCAGGATTTTAGCACTACAGAAGCAAGCTGCTGGTCATAGGATGCCACCGGCATTAAAAAGGTGCCTGAAAAGGTGGCCTTTAGTCACTTAGAAGTCTAATATCAGGCTCCTGATTTTTTGGCTGTCATCATTTTTGTCAAGTTTTAATTTTTCCCGAGTGAACTGACTCTTGAATTGACTCATATATCCCTTCCTCTCTCCCCATACTTACAGTTTGTGTAGATGGGTTGCCTAAAAGGCTTTCCCTTGGAAAACACTACTGCGACAATGAGGCAGTTGATGGTACTCAGCAGCCACACTGTGGTGTTTTCATAGCTCTTGTAGCCATTGTCTGTTTGCTCCTGGGCTCCATCTCTCACCCCAGGGAGCCCCAGGCTGGAGGAAGAATTCTCCACGTGATTGTTCATTGAGAGGCAGGCACTGAAAAAGAGTGTCACACTGGTCAGTAAATGATTATTGTCCTGGTTATTTCCCCCAACTTCCATTATAACTATTTGGAATCCTCCCTCACAGCCATGATAAAGGCAATGCCCTCAATCTCAGCCTCTGGGTTCAGCTTGCTGAATTTCTCAGAACCTGAGCTCAAACCTACTTGGACACCGTGGTCTCTCTTGCAATCAAACCCTCCTCTTTGTGCTCAGCAGAAGCATTCTCACCACATGCACTGTGCTGCCTGGCAGATCACTGGAGAGCTCAGGGACCTGCAGACAGCAGTGATTGAAATGTTTGCACCCTGTGGGGAGCACAGGGTCTGCCTGCAGCTGCTGATCAGGCCTGCAGTTCAGCTGATCGATAGTATCACACAGACCTGCCCCACTAGGTCAATCCTGAGTTACTCAGAGTCCCAAGAAGGAGTCCTACCTGTGTATATCAGTCTTGGAATACCAAGGCTGCTCCTGGACCACCACAAACCCGAAAATCTGCATGCTGAGGCTGAAGAGGATGTTAAGTACAACAGAGAGCAGCAATGGGGGTGAGATGAGCTGGCTTGGAGGCCTGTAGGGAACCAGCTTTGGATAGGCACCTGTGAAACTCACTGAAACATGCACAGAAATATTTACTAGTGTGTCCAAAATACAAGCAGTGCTGAGGTGTAATACTGTTATCAATGGTCAGCATTTTTATGGTCTATAATATTCTTTATAAAACATACTATATCAAGTACAAAATACAGAGTTGTTTTCTTACAAAATCATATGGACGTAGAAGAGATTAATTAATGGCATCTGACTGTCTTGAGGTATTTTTGGAAAATAAAATGTTGGATTTTTATTTTATTTGCCTACATTCAGGCCCAAGGATATAAACATACTCATGTTCTCCTATTCTCTTTCTATCACTTGCCAGCTGTGGCTTGGGATTTTCTGCTGCCCATGTTTTGTGCATCCTCCTGGACTAAGTGCCTAGTGCCTGGTTATTTGAGCTGGAGGGAGACTGCAGCAGCTGACACAACAGGTTTTTCTCTGCCCCTAGGTTTAATAAAGTTATCCAGACTTTGAGTAGTAGAGCAATATATGATGCACACGATGATATGCATTGATACAATGTTCCGGATGGGTTACTTACAACAACACCCGTTATTGTGGTTGTCCCTTTTAGGCTTGATTTACTCAGTCTTTTCCTATTGTCTGTGTTCCAGCAAGGATGGAACACACCAGGATGTGGTTTTGCTATATGCTCTTCATGGCTTTGTCCCTGCCATTCCTGCTTCTAAATTTCTTTAAAGCTTCTTTCTTTCTTCTCCATTTTCACATCTCTTTCCTTTTGTGGCTCCTGCCTATGCAGCTTCAAATGTGAGATAGACTCCAGTCAATCCCTACATTTTTTCCTTTGGGCAAGGAGCTTTAGGTATCTCGTTAATCTGCCTTCCTGAGTTAACAGGAAAAAGCCTGAATAGACTTTCCACTGTGATTTTACTCATTCTAGAGAAAACATCCCAATTAGCAAGAACCTACATGCTCAGCAAATGCACTACTAACTACCCATCTTACTTCAGAGCTTTTCTCAAACAAGATCCCTCTTGTATGGATCTAAATGTCCTATATTCTACATAGAGGATTACTCTGCAGGATGTGTAGTCTCCCTTTTCTTCCTTTCTGTACATAGAATTATGCATTCCCAAGGAGGTGAAAAATATTTGAGATCATCATATCATTAATATACAGAATGACTAAGGGACTTACTTGTCATGCCAATGACAGTGGTAATAGCCAGATCTTGAAACAAAAATTGGTAATTCCCAAAGGAATTTAGTTGCTGAAAAGAGGAACACAAAGAAAAAATATCACATATCAGACATTTGCCATGGGCTTATATATCTATCATCTCCAGAAACCATATTATATCCATGGAGCTAATGCCCTACTGTTTGTTCTGAAATGCCACTCTGCAGATAAGGGAATCACACATTTCAGCACCCTCCAAATAGATTTGTCACCACTGGGCCAGTGAATACTCTCATTTTGCACATTGTTTGGATAACTACGCTTCCAGTTCACTCCATGCAATAGAAAACTATTTGAGGAGACGTTCTTTCTCACTACTGGGTGACTTCTGAATGCAAAGCCTTTCTCTCCATCTGGGAAGAAGCCATGCAAAAGTGTTTTAAGGCACTTGAGGGGATTTGCTTACTGTCAAGTCAATTTGTGGTTTAAATACTGAATAAATCACAACAGCATGTGCTTACACCAGATTCTTCCTTTTCACAGACACATGGCCTCATCCAAAACACTGTTCAGTATCTCAGCCTTCTTTTTGCCCAGCTTGATCTTAAGCCACTGCCTGAAGTTAATAGGAAGAATCTTTCCAGTTTTCAGCTGAGGGTATGGCAGGACCATCTGATCACACCCCAGAAGTTTGCAGCTCAGGTAAAGGTCAAGCTCCACACCTCAGTTCTATTGTGGCTTTTGTGCCCTGTTTCTCCTACAAAGGGAGTAGTAGCTCATCCAGTTCTAGCCAACATGTTCCCAATACATACCCAGTAAAGCAGGAGAACACCAAGGTACTGAATTGTGCTGTACAGGGCCATGTACTTGAACATGCAGAAGGAAGTGACGAGAGCAGCACGGCCTTCCCTGTGTGAAGACATGAATAAAGGATAGCAGTTAGGTGAGGGGTCTGCTCCTGCTGCTAGTCCTCTCAAAAGGCTGCTGTAAACCAGAGCATGTGTCACAAGCAGGGAAATCTTTGCCAGTATCTTGCTGGGAGTCTGGCCTGAATGAAAGTAAAATCTTCACTTGCAGATAGCTTGTTGCAGGGAAATAGGCTTGATTTCAGTCACTTCTGTTCTGTAGAATACAATTTACCCCAGTAACTCTTTCTGCTCGTATTAGTAGTGCAGTTAACAACTTAGTATGAGGGAAAAAAATTCAAAGCCAAGCAGCTGCTCAATGTGTTCAAGCTAAAAAGTCCTCTCCTCCTGCAGTGAACATATAGTGTCCAATGAGGATAACACACTCTCCCAGCCCCAGTAAGCGTAAACAGAATCCTTGCATAATAGATGCCAATTCTCCTTGCATAGGGTATCAGATTGCTATTTCTTTTGCATTTAAAATACTGCTGATGACATAAAGCTCAACTGTAAATGGCCTCCTCTTGTAGTTTTGAGGTAACTAATGTACCTTACAGGAATTTCAGATAGGGACTAGGCAAATGGCTGTTTCAAGGACAAAGATGTTTATTTTTCTCTAGGTAGGTACTTTGTGGTTTGGTGGGAACACCCAACACTAATATTCTTCTTTATGAAATAGGAAACAAAAATCCATGCTTACCTGATTAGCTCTGGCACACAGGCTATGCTGGGGGTTCGGGATGTGAAAGGTGAAGCCACAGATGCCTCCTGCTCTGACAGTGATATCCCTGCATGTGCCATTTTCAAAGCCTGAAAGACACATTCTTCTACAACACTCACAAACCAGGAAGACACAGCAACTCACATGTCAGCCAAGCACTGAGCTCTTATTACAGGATGTGTCCTGTGAACAGAGGAGGCTCCTCCAATGGGATGTGGTCAAAACATTGGGTTCAGGAAAAGAATGGGGATGAGAGCATGGACAAGTTCATTTTCCACAGACTCCAGAGCCACCCACTACCTGCTGCAGAAGACAGGTTTGGCTCTGCCTCCTTTGTCAGCACTTACTTGCAGACAAAACTTAGGTTGTCTGCTTGCTTCCCACAAGAGAATCCTTGGGACTTTGTGTTAGAACAAGTGAGTGCTGCACTGCTGAGGTGGCATTGCTCTCACTGCCACAAGGATGAATGAAGTCATGGAGAGATCTAAACCTGCCCAGAAGGGAGTTATGGGTCCCTCCTGAACATGAACTCTTCTTTTTGGAGAAAGAAAAATCAAAACTTTCCTGCATCTCTAAAATGTTCATTTACAAAAACCTTTCAGGACCACAGCTGTTCCCCATGGAAACTCCTCACCTGTCCTCTCCAACCCCAGACACTGAAGATATTGACACAAACCCCAGTGGAAGATTTGGAGAATCTTCTGGTGGTTTTTGCAAAGGAAATGAATCAGTCTCTGAGACCAAAAAGTGCAAAAATCTCTGACTAGGACAGCTCTTGTATGGAAAGGACCACACTGTAGGATCAGGTCTAGATCAATACTGGTGACAGTACAGCTGCTCTGTGAACAAGCAGTGCACTCCCTTCCCCAGCATGTGCTCAGTTTGGAATATTCTACTGTCATTGCATTCATTCATCATTTTCAAAATAAATATATTGTAGAGAATTTTCACTTACCCCACAGTCATTGGCTCCATCTCCACACATGCCCACAAAGTAACTAAAAAATAAAGTGACCTACAGTTCAGTTCCAAGAAAAGTGAGGGATCAGAGCCTGCTCCATGCAAGCTTTTTATGTAAGTCATGCAAGTTTTTTGTTAAAAGCCTTTCAGAAAAGCTGAAAGACTGAAATATATGCCTAGGACTCTGGATTGTGCATGGGCCTTGGCATCACATCTCAGATGTGCCTACAGAAAGAGTTTCAGCTGTGACACAATAAAGAACATATCAGTATGAAGTGTACATTCACTACAATGGACCCAGTTTCCCACCCTCCCTGGGTTAAGGTCAGTCACAACAGAGGGAAGGGCTAATGGGGACAGTTTTTCTCAGAAAGGATCTCGTATTCACTGGGAATATTCATGAATGGAAACTCTTTGAGGTCCAGTACTGCCAGAATCTCCTGGGACAAACAGGGAGTAACAGAGGCAGCTGGAGTAGATGGAAAAGGGGAACAGGGGTTTAACAGGATGTCTGGAGAGAGCTCCCCACCCTGAGGCTGAAATAGCATTGTGGAATGATGAGCCCTGAAAGTATTTTTTACTCCTGAGGCCTGGATTTCAGTGTGGGATAAGTTCCCACTGGAAGGCACTGATGGTGATTCAGGGAGGCCAGACTGCAGTTGAGGTGCTCACAACTGCACACACCAGGTTGATAATCTGAAACAGCCTAAAGCTCTCCTTGCTCTACAGCAAGGCTTGGGTCTAGCTAGGTGAGATAAGGGTCTCCAAAAGACTTGGAAAACAGCTGAACAGCAGGCAACAAGAAACCTGGGGGTCAGGAATATATGTATACACCTCTGTGACTGTGAGCAGCCATAAGGCACACCAACCCAGACTGCTCTGCCGTGGTTTCTAACCCATCACACTGAGCCAGCAGTAGTGCAGTAAAAAGACTGTAAGCATCACAGAAGCTACAGTGCTGGGAGATATTCCTAAAAAATCTTAGGGAGACGAGTGTCCCTCCTTCAGGCCCAGAGAGAAGTAAGAATGAAGGACAATATGAACAAAAAAAAGACAGAATTGTGGGAGTGCTAGATTTTTGACAGGTTGCCAAACCAGTGTGGAGTTCAGTGTCTTTTTTAATAGGCTTTTTGATTTTAATTGCAAAGTTGTTTATCTGCGGATGTTTCAGTTTTGTGCACTTGAATCAAACACTATGCTAAAAAAAATCTAGCTCTTACTAGACTTCTTTCAACCCTGGAAATTCAAAAAACATTTTCAAACTCATTATGAACTTACTCCAGCTTTTGAAACTCTTCTACAAGACTGGATTTCTGACCAGGAGACATTCTAGCAAAAACTGTTCCATTCAGCAGGAGCTGTAAGAAAAAAGGAAATTATTTTTAAAACACTTGAAGCAAGTTATTTCAGTGATGATCTAGAATAGAAATCATCAAAAAAAATCACATTTATAAACAACTGATTCTAGACTCTCAAGTAGGAAAGGCTGATAATCAAAGATAAAATTGTTCTTCATCAATATTTTGAAAAAGTAACAATCACAAGGACAAGAGGCCTGGTACGTCATTTGAGTTACTTGATAAACACAGATTACCAGGCAGGCAGAGACTATCCTTTCCAGGAAACAGACAAGCCATGCTGAAGTGCATAATGTGTAATACCATGTTTTCTTCTGTTCTCCAAAACAGGACAGAATCAGTGCTGTGCAAGGGCCAGGCATATGGGCACAAATGTTTTAAGTCACATCTTAACACCATGGGGCAGGTCTGTTCCACTTGTGTGCAGAAAAAATTCAGGGATTTTCAGGTCCTTTCCTATATGCTAATATCAGATAATATTCATCCATAAGTATTTTGGGGTTAGAATTGTTCCCAAAAGATGTCCTTGTACAGATCCCGTCAGTTAATTATACCAGGACAAACTGAATCTCCTGAATGGCAATCTTACCCTAGTTAAATAATCCAGATCTTACCTTTGGAAGTAAGTGCCTGAAATGCTGGGCTACAATTTGGTAAGATTTTCCAGTCATGGCAAAATGATACTGGCCTGATCCCAATGCCAGCCTAATTCTTCGCTCAGTCTCATTGTCATCCTCCTGTAAAATCAGACAGAATGAGTGCTGCACCTGGGCCCTCCAAAGCTGCTCTGTACATTTACACAGGCACTATTACAGACAAAGTAAAGTGCATACCATGGGCAGGGCACTTTTGAAGACTTGGGCTCAAGGCCAATTGCCTTTGCTTGGATTTTTAAAGGGATTGAGGCACATAATTCCATTAATTTCAGTGTTAACTGTGTGCTTCATAAGTTTTAAATGGCGGCTCTCAGCATTCCTGTATTTGATAGAATTCATGCAACAGTGCCAATCTGGTGGGCTGCACTCTGAGAGAGAGGGGCTAGAGGGACAGTATATGGGCACCACCTCTAGCCAAGTCTTTTTACAATGAAATACAATGCAGATGCAGCTCAGAATGAGCTTTGGTAGAAAGGAGCCACTCAACAGCCCCTGCAGATATTCCCTACCATCTGCCTGACTAATATTTTTCAGAGAAGGGTCAGCATCTTCAGATTTCCTTCAGGGAGAAAGTAACTGGTCTTTGGCCCAGTTCCTCTGAGGAGATGTTTGATGAAATGAATTTCTTAGTGTAGCTTGTCTATATTTCATTTTGTATATGCAATTTCTCAAGACTTCATCTGTGTTTTATTTCTGCAGGTATTGGGAAGTGCTAGCTCTCTACCTGCTTGAACAGGCTGGTTCAGTGCACCTCCACTGCTTTTAAGTCCACATCTATACCATCAAATTTATCTTACGGAGAAAGAAAACATGCTTTAAAGTGGCACCAGCTATGCAGGAGGGCTAGAAACAAATCTTTCCTGGATTTCTGCAAAGCTGTTCTCAAACCTAGTTAGGCAGTCAGCAAAAATGTATTCACAAGATAATATGTTAGGAAGTAAGCTCTAGGGGAGGGCATTTTTAGAAAGACACCTTCTTTTAAAATACTTCTCTATCACATATTTTGTCATGCAAACGATGATGAATGACAGGTCTCTGTTATACTAGTATAATCCCACTGCTTTATTTAAAGCATTACAGCTTAGTTTGTTTCCTTGCTGGACAACACCTGCTTTTATAGGCTCACCAGGCTTCTGTCATCATCAATTTTGTTTTCTTCTAGTGGTTTCCAGGTTATAGATGCTGTAAAAGATCCAGGGACTTCGTTTGCTTCCACAAGAATCACTCTGTGTGTTGGAAAGATCATCCCAGCATTTTTGGCAACAGTTATAGCTGTCTGAATGTTGTCACCTAAAAAATCAAGGGGAGTGTTATCTGAAATTTTTCTCAGTGAGAAATTGTTTGTGGAGGAAACATTAGCCTTTTCCTGAATTCTGAGTTTTCACGTCTACCCACAAGAATCAGTAAGATTTCCATGCCTGTGTGTAAGAAAGTTTTTGATAGAGATCAAAACTTTGCAGATAAGGTCTGTCTCAATCATTAGACATATTTTCATCTGGAAAGGAAATATCTCATCTGGAGATGAAGTATTTTCATCTTCAGATTGAAGAACACCACATGTGGAATATGCTCTGAGATAATTTGTTTCAGACAGAAACCAAAGAGGGATTCATTCACTGTTACATTGCCCCAGGTATCACTAATTCTCATTGACTGGCCTCAGGTGGCTTTAGTGTACCTGTGCTGAAAGGGGTGAGGCCCAAGAAGACATAATCCATGTGACTCCTAAAAAAATGCCTTCAGACCACGGAAAAAGTAGAGGTTATTCTATCCAAATCCTAGATAAAATCCTCATTTGGATTTGGATAGAATATCTCTTTAAAAAAAAAAGAAGAAAAAAAAAGGATAAACAAGGACTGATAGGCATGAGTTACCAGATGTCTTAAGGTTCAGTGATTTGTCCTGGCACCGATACTCCATCTCTGCTTGTTTATGACAACAAGATTTCAAGAGGCCCTATAAAGAAGGGATCTTGCATGACATGCCTGTATTAGGTATCTAACACAGCCTAGTGAAGTTGCCAGGGACAACACGGTTCAGCTCACATCATTATTAAAATACACATGCTTCTTGGACCAAATATCTGTGCCTTCCTACCAGTGATGGTGACAACAGCAGACTGTTCACTTAAACACCATTGAACTCCCTGTCTGGGCCAGTGGCCACATGAATAATCCACCCAATTTAGATACCTGTGACCATAACACTCCTGATGCGGGCAGCACTGAGCTCTTCCAGGACAGGCTTTGTCTCCCTCTTTAATCGATTCTCCATTATCAGCAGACCCAGGAATGTCAGATCAGATTCTATCTCCTCCCTAATAGTGGAAGAGAGACAGACAGATTTAATTCTTCTTCTTGCCTTTGGCCTGTTTTTGTATTGAATTTGGTGATAGCCAGTTATAACTGTTAACCATCCTGCCTAACTCAAAACAATTAAAATATATTTTTTTTATTTTCAGCAGTCCCAGGCTGTCTATCTTTTGTGGTGCTATTTCAACACCAGCAGGGCTTGCTTCCCACTGGTTGCAAGTAACTGCACACACAACTGCAAAATCTGGGTCATATCGCACACGTTTGCTCATTGGGTTGGATAGGTCTGTTATGGCACATGTCAGAAGAATTAAATAACCACTTGCACTCTGCCTCAGTGTCATTGGCCCCTTCAGCAAAGCAAAAAGCCAAGTGAGCTCCATCTGAATTAGGACCTGTAGCCAGTAAAGAGAGAGGACAGCAGATGATCAGTAACTGCAGATATTGCAGAGGAGGTGTTTCTGGAGTATCAAAGGCTAGAGGGATTTGGGAAAAACTATATGGATTCATGTGAGACTTGTGAAAAACTAATACCATGAGCATAGTAGAAGAATTTGCTCACTTCTCTGGAAACTAAAGAGAGCTAAATCTCTAAAGATAAAGGATTGGACCAAGACAACAGCAGAAGATAGTCTGTAGACTTTGACTGGGCTAGAGAACATTAATGGGGTTCATCTGCTGCCTTTGCTTAACCAAGGAGTCTGGGTAACTGGGGGGAAAAAATGGGGACAGGAGCAAAAAAAAAAAACAAAAAAACTACTCTTCAACTGAAAACCTGGATAAATGTGCAAAGAGACTGATAGAAATGTTGGAATGAGGGAGGGGTGTACTTGTCCTCAGAATGTACAAGGATTCTGGGAATGTGCTATAAGCATGTCCTCTACCCTTTCTCAGATCTTTATCCAGATTTAAATCAGATTTCCTCTGGCCTGAATCTAACAAAACTCTGTATTGCAACTCTGCTCCTTGGCAGGTTGTGGTGAGGGTACTATGTGAGGCACCACCAGCCCATGGCTGAATGTGGCCAGAAGCAGCAGCCTGTGGCTTACCTTGTTAGAGCAGAAAACGGCTTCCCTGCCTGTAGAGCTTTATATCCCAGTGCGATGACCCTAAAGCCCTGTGCCGTGTAGAGCAGAAGTTTGCTTTCAAAGTTCGATGGGACTGTGCAAAAGAGGAAAAAGACAGTTCATCAGGCCATTTGACTGCTTTCTCATAAAAGGAAGCCTTGGAGCAGAGAAGGTTTATGTCTTAAAGGGCAGGTAGACCTAGAGTGTACCAATAGGCAAGGACATCAGGGAAAGGTACTGAACTGAACTTTGCTCAATAAGAAAACCATTGCCTCTCTGTCATGTTGCACTTAGGTCCTAAACTACTCTGCAAAGATTTACCTTCTTCCAGGAAGTCATGAAGGATCTATGCTCCTCTAGCTGCCCTCACAAGATTTGGAGAAGAAAGAAAACTTTTTTTGGTGTTTACTGGACTAGTAGACAACTTTTCCAAATAACTATTCTGGTAGAGACTGTACATCTTCTACAAGAGTTACTTACTCTTATCTCTCAGCAGTCCTTTGCTGAGAAGGGCTGTATGAGAAATTAGCCTTAGACTTGGAGCACAACAGAGAGACTTCTCAGGCCGAAGTATCAAGTCTTAGACACAGAAATCTCATTTGGACCTTCCACTTCATTTCACCATCAAAAGTCACATGTTTCTGGGAAGCATTTATAAATGTTAGTTACCTGTTTCTGTTTTACATAGCATGGCTACTATTTCTGGAGCCCCTTTTGTGAAGACCTGTTGATCCCCACCAATTTCCTGAGCAATGACAGACATTCTTTGCAAGGATGATGAAAATGGAAACTGATGTAAAATGGTAACTCCTTCCACTGGGGCCTAGGAAAAAAGCAAGTGGATTACGTACTGCAGCAAAGATTTTAAACTCAGGCCAAAGTATTTTAGGTCTGTCCTTTGGGCCATAGTAAGAAGCTAACCATGTATAATGGGCTGAATTGTCACACTTAAACAGAAATTACTGGTATATAAAGAGGAGAATAAATTTGTACAGAAATATTTATCTTAAACAGTAGGAAAAGTTCACTGAAAGTTTTAGCAGGCCATTAGATGCAATTTACTGAAAGGAACTCGTCAGTCCTCTTTTTTTAACAAGACTGTGAAGTTTTACACTGGGCTTGCACATACTTGTCACCAGTAAAGGTCTGACATCAGCTACCAGACTCCACTGCATTCTCAAATGTTTTAGAGATTTTCACTGCTCAGCTGAGTTTGGATTGAGCCTCAAGCCACCAGGACAGGCAAACCCCTGAGCTGGATGATCTGTCATCCAGCATACCCCTGCTTCTGGTGTGAGCAGCAAGCTCTCCCAAGGCAATCTCTCTGCAGACAGTACAGGAAAGACGGAGTGTGGAAGAGCCTTCCTGGAGTGAACAGCCAAGCATTTCTATACTGAAAGGTAAGTCTTATACTGACAATTTAACTTGATTATTAATGTGAATCTCACAAATAGCTTACAAGGATGGCTTTAGGTCCAGGTCTAACAACTGTGGCATGTGTGGGTCCTTGACCTTCAATCTGGTGTCCACTGGAATCATCTATCACCTGTGTATTGAAAGACAAAAGTTTTTCAGATTGCAACAGCAGTTTAGCTGAAAGAAACCTCCAGGATCCATTTAGATCTGTTTTAGAACTTTTCCTCTAACAAGGTATCTGATTAATTCCTGCGGTGGGATCTGTCTGACATCACACTAAAAAGTTCTGCAAATGGAAAATCCACCGCCTCTCTCAGAAGTCAAATACAAAACCTCACCGGGTTCACTACGACACTGCTGCACTGTTGCACAGTAAATAGATTATGTCATCATGATAAATCCTTTATTCATTATAACCCACTTAAATATACAAAAATCTTTAGATATCACATAGACCCCAGGGGAAAATAATACACAAGAATTTGTATTAATGTACAAAACACAATACACTTTTCTTGAAGTATTCCACAAATCAGCTGGATTTTTTAATCATCACAACATGATTACGAGGAACAAAAATATTTCATGTTGTCAAAAGACACTCAATTATTCATTTTTCACAGGAATTATTTAACAGGACTCCTGTTTCATTTATAACTTTGTTGGGTGTCTGCCCAAAGCTGAGATGGCAAGGTAATCACCCTCAGGGAGAAACACCCTCTAATTCCTGTCATTAGTGAATATTTATTCCTTGAAACTCAGCAGGTTTACATATTTTGCAGATACAAAAACAGACAGGCATTAAGCATGGATGCTGTATCCCACACAACTAGCTAATCCTGCCATTAATCTCTTGCCTTGCATTAGCTGTGTCTTGGGGCTGTACCTTCCACCAGGTAACTATGGGCTGTTCTCCTCTCATCCATCTCAGATTTGCAGCTCTTAGTATTCATAAATGCTCATTGCTCCACCTCCAACCGATCAGAAAGTAAATAGCAACACTAATGGCTATTTGTACGTAATGAGACAGAGACTGGGAGCAGAATGCTTTCACAGGAGCATGAGATTTCACACCTGGGGATGGCAGAAATATCTCCACATCGACAGAGCTCTAACAAATGTCAAAGTCTTGTATCTAGTTCAAAGCCAACAGAATTATTTTACATGCTGTGGTCTTAATCTGTGTGTGAGTCACATCTGGGACTTCTGTTGTCTGGCAGCAGCCTAAGACAGGGTTGTTGTGCCAGTGTGGTTTGTATGACATCCACCACTTCCAGCCAAAGGAACTAAGTACTCAAAGGATTAGGTGAAAGCTCTGGGCAGAAACAAGGAACACATCTTCAAAAGCCTGAGTATGTAGTATCTCTTTTGGGTTTTACTTGTATGGGAAGTAGCTATTTGAATGAGAGAGCTTGGGATATTTCTCTCTTTGGAGTTCACCAAAACACCCTGCCACTGTTTGCATAACAACAAAGCACAGCTTTACCCAGTTAGTGGCCTCAAACATTTTCACATCCAGGGGGTCTCCTTGGATCTTGCCCTCCCAAACAAATAATGAATGACAAACTGCCATTGCACTGAACACTGGGCCCCAAGGCAAGCTGCGGTCTGCAGGGAAGCTGTGAATGTCCTGGAAGCTAACACAAAAGAGAACAGAAAAATTACTAACAGAGAACACCAAGCAACATCTGACTAATAGAAAAAAAAAATCCTAAGTTGGGGGCACTTAAAATCTCATCCTGAGGTCAGACCACAAGCATATTCTGGGGACTTGCACTCCCTCATGAGCTATTTCTCATGCACCTGTTAAGTCTGAGATATGCATGCTCATAACAGGTGTATTCTGCCTGGTTGAGGAGTCCATTGGGATGGAAAGGAACAGATTATTATGCTTTCCTTGAGGCTTGTGCAAGGACTCTTGAGTTCTGAAGATGATATAAGTTTGAGCATCTTTGTGCACGCACATTTCTGGAAATGAATGTGGGCAAAATCATGGCCACTGAAGGAACTGAATGTGAATCTCATGCTTAAGAGTGACTTCGTGTCATAAAAGGTTGGGGCAACACTGCAGCTTTGAGATCTAATCTAGTTGTCTGCTGCAGACTACCTGGCTAGACATGCTGTGCCAAATGCTTATAACAGTGGCTGCATCTTTTCACATGGAGCAGGGCCCTTGGGATGAGGCAAAGAACTCATTTTCCAGAGGTTATAGAAATAAAATTGAAAATCTAAACATAGGGAACTTCAAATTGCTGCTTAGCATCAACTGTCTTTCAGATTTGTTCATATGCCTAGGAGAAGAATCCAGTCGCCATCCCACCAAATTTAAATGCCATTTGTGTGTCAAGGAGCCTTACCAGTTTCTTTCAGAGGGCAGCAAGCCCCAAAGATCCAGGCCATCTTCTGTTAAGGTGCCAGTCTAAGTTAAAATACACATTTAAATTAACTTCTCACATGAGAGCTCTAAGAGGAATAAAAAGCAAGACTAATTCTAAGAAGTTACTGTCCAGAAAATACCAGCAGTGTGAAGCAAAAGGGCTACCAGATGATTCCAAAGAAAGCAAGAATTTGCAACAGCTTCTGTCCAGACAACAAAAACTTAAGAACACAAGGTTGATCAGTGTGTTTCTAAAACACAATGGAACTGCTCAACCAAACCCAATACTCTCCCACCCGCAGCACAGCTCCCTTTACCAATAAGGGCATAACCACCACACAGCCATTACTTTGTCAAAGCAGATGAGGTTCAGCTGTCCACACATGTTGATCCTCTGCGGGCTGATGCAGAAGATGCCCTTTTTCTTCAACCTCTGCTGGGTATAAATGATCCCTGTTGTCAAAGCAGCTGGCAGAGCTGGCGGGACGGCAATAGTGATAACATCCAAAGCCTTCTTTACCACTTCTCCTACCTCCTCCTGACATAATGACAAAGGCAGTTACCAGCAAGAGAGTGTCAAGGAGTGCTGCTTGCACCAAGTGTAGTCCTCTTCATTCCTCCTCCCATCCACTGCAGGTGCTTCAGCCTGTACTCCCCGTGGTACTTTACATATTCATCTCCATAAGAAATTAATCAGCTTGATTTAACTAGAGGGTTTAAGGCCTCACCACTGCCAAAGAGCAGCCTCCAGGCCTTCGTTCATTCTCCATGCAAACAAACCTGCCAGGTAAATCACACAGTCTCCTCCAAAGCACATGAGATCAAACATGCCAGCTAGATTATTGCACCCTCAGTCAAATCCAGTTTCCCATGATACAGCCCACAGGAATCTGCTATTTATATGGACTTTCATCCAACTGCCTAAAGGCGTCGCTCTGGACTCCACGTTAGGGTGACAAGTGAGACATATGAGATGGTGCTGAAAAGAAGGGCAGAACGTGTGAGCTAATGATTTCTTCTGATCTTATGTTCTAGGAGTTGTGAAAGGAAATCGCTTTAACCCGTGGTAAGAGACATGGAAGTAACAGTGACATTTCAAAAGCAAAGTCTAGTTTGGGAGTTGAGAGGTCAGTGTAAAACCGACCTCCAGTATACTGTGTGTCGGCACTGTTACTCTTGGCAGTTGGTATCACCACTAAAGAATTGAATGTGTTTCAAATTCAGGTCCCAGAACTGAAACACTGCAAACTAACGCAAGTTTGCAGTTCAGAAAGACTTGCAAACTATCATAGAGATCTACTATTACTGCTTCTGAGCTTGACTTGGACCATAAATTATGCTGTATTTGATGTGCTGAATTTCCATCATGTTCTCATCTCTTCATTGGTATTGCCTCTGACCACAGAAGGTACAAATTTGATAGTAATTTTTATCTATTTTATATTAGCATTAAGCACTTGCCACCCACCTTTAGATAAATACATTCACAGAAAAGGAAGCATTTAGTGCATCTCGTGACTCAATCTTACACCAGCCTGACAAGATAGTTTCAGCAATTGAGATAACATCTGCATGTATTTTACCTATTACAAGGAGGAAGTTAAATTTAAAAAAAAAAAAAAAGGAAAAAAGAAGAAAGGAAAAACTGCAAAGCAGACACCAGTATATGTTCTTAAATGCACCTTCTTTGATATTCTAAGGGGAAGTGCTTTCCTGAGCCAACTGATTGTACATTATTCCCCAGGAGAAAAATTATTCAAAAGCTGAATGACAGAATCAACCTTGAAACTCAGGACTTGGACTTTACATTGACAGACAATTATCAAGGCATGGAATGATTTCTGGAAAGTTTTTGAAGAAATTCTAAATCAATTAGGATTTAAAACTTCCAGAACTACTGTTTACAGTGCTATTTCTTACATTGACCTCACTGCAGAAAATGAACAAAATGTTTTTAAAGGGTCTCAGGTGAACCCTCCAGAGACTTAGAGACCAACATGGCAGGGCCCTCGGTGCACTAATAGGCCTTAATTACCCTCACTAACCTCACTCCATCCACACCTTCTTATGGGTTCAGGAGCTCCATTTAAGCTCAGACCAAGGCTTTCAGTCCCTGTCTGAGCCATGCTGTAGATGTACCTGCCTCTGGCCCTGTCTCTTGGATGGACACCTTAAGATGTGTATCTTCGCCTTTTCTCTTGACTTCATCTCCTTCTGCTTCCAACTGATTTCCCCATATTATTTATCACTTTGCCTTGCCTGGGACTGTTGTTGGGCTGCTACCTGCACCCAGCTCTGCTCACCATGTTCAGGTACTGTGTGATTGTGCACTGGTCAGTGAGGGACCTACCTGTGCTCTAAGTCACCCTTGGCTCCTGGTTGCCTCCTCCAAGGAATAGCTGGCCCTTGCTGCTTCCTGATACAGTAAGTCTTTATTGAAAAAAAAGATACAAGCGACTCAACTGATACAGGATAGTTGCCTTTGCAAAAGTTATTACCCCAAGGTTCTCAAGGATATTAAGCTGGGTGATAACTAAGTGTAAGCTATCTCGCTTCCACCACCACCCCCAAATCACTATACAAAGGTATTGGGGGGAAAAAAAAAAAAGGCAGAAGAAAATAGAGTTCTTTGTAACATAAGTAATTTTCAGGGATCTCTGTTTAAACTTGTATTGTTTAAGGCTCTGTAACATGGAAGAAAGGTGGCTGAAGGGGTGCTCAATGATCTCTTAAGTCATAACTAGTACAGGAAACAACAAACAAACCAGCTATTTGCTACCTTTCTAAAACAGAAACCTACGGCACCTTCAGCATTTCAGACAGCAGCTTCAAGAACACTTTTGTGGAGTACATAATGAAACTCTGGGAATCATTGCCAGAGGTGCTGTCAAGTCCAAGACATAAGTTAATTCGGAAATAGATTAAACCACCCAGCTTACTGAACGGTTAAACCTTTCTCTTCAAGAAGTTCAAAGACTATACCAGGGAAGAATTGTTCTTTACTTGCCCTCTTTCCTAATCGTCTTCCATAAGCATTTGACACCAGTTGCTCTCAGAGACAGAAGACAGGGATAGATGGGTCTTTAATATAAATGGAAGTTTTTGGAAAGCTGCCTTTTCACAATGACACATCAGCCTGTGTCCCATTTAACTCATGATTCACTTGTGCTTTCTCTAGGAATTTACAAAAAAAAAAAAAAAAGCCACAAAAATCCTGTAAAAGGTTCTTTCAGAGTGCTAAGCTGTAGATAAGGCATGCAGGGCTTGCATAGGATTTGCTGGGCAACAGTGGGTTTGACACCTTGGAATTGAATATATGAGAGCTTGTGTACTGTCACCAATTCACTTGCATTGTAAGATGGCCTCGTGCTAAGGTAAGAAGGAGAGCGACAAGGATTATATTTTTAAATATAAATGCTTATGAAGTCACTCAAGTTTCAAATCTCTTAAAACCAAGTGTGACTATTTCTCCTACATTTAGCAACTCACCCCATTAAGTGCAAATACACACACTGTGTAGATCATTCCAATGGCTGCAAAAGCTATGAGGCACATCAGAAACCGGAGGGCATCTCTGTACAACTTGAAGTTCATGGGTTTAGGGTAGAGAATGGACCTCACCAGATCACCTTTGGCTGTATTGAAACCTAGAAAGACAGACTTAAATAATTTTGAGGAGCAAACATTTCCCAAAATTCTCTACAAAGAATGGAGGGCTTCAAAATTACTCCATTCCTGCAAGTTGTGAAGAAAGGACCAGTTCTTTCATTCTGGTGTATGTGACCTAATCTACAAAATACAGAAAAAAAAAATTTTTGTCATAAGGGGGGGATTTTTTCAATGTCTCAGAAGCAAAGGAAAATTCTTCCTCTTAATCATCAGCCGGTAGTTTTGGTAAAAGTTATGCCAAGCAAACAGAAACAATGCATAATAGCTTAGCCCAGCCCAGGATAATGATTCTCCATCTGACTGTTGTGAATTTAGATTAATGTCTTTAACTTAATGTGCCTGGATACATAAAGTAAGACTGTTCCAGCAAGAAAAATATGAAAGGAAAAGAAAACCAAAGTGTTGACTGACCAGTCCGCAGCACCACAGCTTTCACTACTCCTCTGTCATCTGCCTTGGTCTGTATGACCTCTGTTCCACAGAATAGGACATGTTTTTTGTAATCCTCTGCACAGTACGTTCTCCAAGGCTTGAGGTTATCAGCTTGGGGTAAGTGGGTCTTTGTTACTGGAATACTTTCCCCTAGGGAAGATCAGCTCATATAAGGAAAACAGCAGTACACTTAAAACCAGCCTGCTGACATGCAAATAAGTACAGTACCTAGATATCCAGGCTGTAAGTCAGAGGTATTTACCAGAGAAACCAGTTTAGAGAAATCTTACTTTTATGTTGTGACATCTCCAGAGTGAATAGAGTTTGAAGCCTAGCAAACAAACAGCCAGGGAAGAGTTCTCCTTTGCATCAATACAACACCTTTGTGTAAGTCTGAGAACTGAAAGCAGTCCAAGGGCTTCAAACCCTGGATGTAGATATACTTGATAGTCTTGAAAAGAGGTCTGAACTGTTGTTTATCTGGTTTGAACCTCGTGTGCAAGTCACTATTCCCTCAAGCAGATTAAACATGACATTCCCAATTTTCCCTCCCTAATGAAAAGGAAAGTCTTTAGCTCAATGCTTGATACAGGACAAATATCCTGCTTATGTCAAAGAAGATACTAATGTGAAGAACAAGCATTATTTTCTGACGGCTGAAACTTTCTGAATGCAAGGGGTTTCTGGAATTTTTCATTTGTATGAAATTTTAGAACTTTTCGGTTCAGTTTGATTCAAACCAAGACCAAATCTAAAGACTAAAACTCCTGCTTTGCAGGGAACTCTCCCACTTGGGCTGTCCCCCACTGCTATCAATGGACATGGGGCTAAGTGTCTGAAGGGCTAAACAGACACTGCCAAAGGTTGAAGATGTTCCAGTGGTAAGACATTCAGAGTGAGCGACAGAAACCTCAACAGCCTGAGCAGACTGTGGGGCCTGTGTGGGAACAGCTTTGCTCCCCATTTACTGTTTCTTCGCCTGTCCTGCTCACTCCTCTTCACTGTCCACTCTCTCCTCTCTAGTCAGAGGATCTCTTCCTAAATTCTGAACCCCAGAAAGGTAGAAAAGGCTGAATTGCCCTTCATAAAGCCCATCTTGTCTATTTAGACAACTAACCACAATTTAGTCTTTTACAGCAAACAACTGAGGATGCCCTTTCAGGCCATAGTAAGGGTGTCTCACAGTAAGGATGATACATACTAATACTGTGTCCTGTGTCACTGGCTGAAACCATGGGGCTATGATGATGATTAGGTGGCAAACCTGGGAGGGGTGAGTTGTACCTGTCAGCATGCTTTCATTTACAATGCACTGCCCGCTGATCAGGATGGCATCACACGGCAAAAGGGTTTTGCCCTCTTTCAAAACCAGCATATCTCCAGGAACAAGATGGTGTGATTCCAGCTGTTGGAAACCTGTAAGCGACATGTAATGCAAACTTTGTGCTTCATGTACTTCTCTGTGGTAAGGGGAAAAAAAATACAAGGAACTACCTGCTTGTTAATTCTTTACAATGGCTGATAAACAAAGGACCACAGTAGGACCTAAGTACATTACCTGTAATATTTAGGAAAGCCTAGGTACCAGTTCCAACTGTAGAACTCCCTCTTACCCCAGGAACCCAACCCAATACAATGACCTTACTGAAGAAGCCTGCATCAACATTTCTTACTTTGGCTCCATCTTTTTGGATTGTGTTTTAAATACCTTGACAATTAAGAGACTTTTCATGTAGCAATTAGGTGGACTCACAGCCTCTTAATGGCTATGGGCTTGACTACGTCAGCAGAGCTTTAAGAAAAATTACCTTGTTTTCCTGACAGTTTTTTTGCTAAGGGTGAACTCCATTATTATTAATGTTTGATGTACCACAACATACTTCTATCAAATTAACTTTATTTTCAGAATCAAGCAAGCTGAAAAACTGAAGAGGAAACTGCTCTAGAAGAAATTTGATACTATACACGCTTGTGTTTGATATAAATTGTTATAGAAACAAAACACATTGAAGAAAGAAGTGTACAGAAATTACCTTCCTTATTTCTGCAGACAGTGACCGTGATGTTGTTATGAGACTCAACCAGTCTGTGAAGTTTAATCGATTGCTATAAATTAAAGGAGAACACACAAAAGTGTTACATCTTACATGATGCTATTTATCCACTAACAATTATTTCCAGTTTTTATTTCTGATTATGAGAGGCCTCATAAACTGGGATCTGGACCTACCAGGAATTATACAATCACACAGGGAAAGAAATCACCCACCCTAATTATGGAGGTGTAACAAAAGGTTACAAAGGGAAACACTGGAATGGGGAAGGGAGGATGTGGGTAAAGTACCATCACAAGGATTACAATGACTTGAAGCCCAGGCCACTGCACAGGCTATTACACAATGTCACAGGACTTAAAACTCTGAGTAACTCTCATAGCACTGTCTGCGTGTTGCAACATCCTGGCCTTTCCCAGATGTTAGAAATAAATCCTCCTTGTGCAAAAAGGTGAGTTGTCTCACCTGCCTAAGATCATATACAGTCAAAAATATTGAGAGGAGAGACATGATTATGATGGCAGCAGCATACTCCATGTAATCTTCAGCAAACCACAGACATACACTGAAGAGCTGGAACACGTAAAATGGATTTAAGACCTGTTTGAAGAGACAGAAATAGTAAAGATCAGGCCACATTTAAATGACCCCGGTACACCTAGACATCCTGTTAGAAAAGGGCTGGAATAAAGCATATTAAGTGTTGTGTCTCCTGAAACCCTTTCTAATTTTCTTAGCAGTGATTTCAGTCTAATGAGATTAGATTATTTCCATCAGAGAGTATGACCAGACATTCTGGACCAATAGGATGTTATCTGGGATGTGAAAGACTCAGCCCAATCCTGGCTTTGTTTGCTTCTTATCAGAAATGTAACAAAGGTGAGCAAAGAGCGGGTTGTGCCATGAGCATGGAGCTCACACACCACAGCAACATCTCCACAAACACCCTGTTTAGGCCACATATAACCAGTTCTTGTCCGATAAGATGTTGGTGCTTTATGTGGTGCTGTGCCCAGAGCCATGAGCTCATTGGATCTCTCTGCAGCTGCAGCCATACCCCAGGTACTGCAGTTCACTCAGTCTCTGCTGATTAAGAGACTGCCCTTGCCTGGAAGGTTTGATTTCAAGTACAGCTGGTAAACATTCACCGGCTCTCTTAATGGCAATAAAATGAGCTCCCAGGAATAGATCCATGCAAATACCAATCAGACATACAGGCATGGGGATGGAGGATAGGGAAAAATGAAGAATAAATTAATTTATGGCAATTTCACAGAACAGCTTTAAACTGGACTTGAAAGAGGACTGTGTCTGAAAAGTGAGTAGTGGGAAGATAGTTCAGGTACAGAATCAATTATAGGCACACTCTTCCTCCCCAAGCAGCTTAGAACAAATGCAACAGAAATGCTTAACCTCTTTGATGAGTAATTTCCAAATAGGGATCACTGGAACATCAATAGTGTTTGGCCCACATATAACTCTCCTGTATGGGATAAAAATATATCACACATAAAATAGTGTCAATATCACTCAAGAAACTGTAGCTTTCAATATTCCTGAGAGCTTGCACTGATCACACTTTAAAAGCTGTGAGGGTCTTTCTTCAAAAAAACTAAATGATCTAAAACAAAATAATTCTGCAAAAAGTTAAGGGAAATTTGAATGTAAGATTTGACATGAGATAAGGATCTGGAATTTCAGTATTTAATCAACTAAAGATCATTTCTCTATTTAGCGTTTCTCTATTTATGTATCATAAGAATACCTAATTCTGTAACTTGTTTAATGATATAGTAGTTTATGAGAATAAATTCAATGACCAGAACTAGTTGTATTAGAAGTTCAATACAATTACATGGAGCCACACTGAAGAAGCAACCATACAATTTATCTGCACTGTTTCACAGAGACTTTCTCTTACTCCAAATAAGAACTGCCTAAAGGTAGTTACAGGACATAGTTATTTCCTAACTGAGAACAATAACAGTGATGAATACTGAGACATTTCAAAAACTGTGACAAGGAATATACAAAATTCTCTATGTCCATGCGTGGCCGTTTCATTTAAAATTATGTGCATACTACTAAATACAGAAGAAACTCCTGGAAAATGCACCAGTGAATTTGCATCTCTTTGAAATCCATGTGTTGAGTACTCATGTTTTAAAATATGTACCTGAGATTCTGTTCATTGCCGCTGAGACCAGAACCAAATTTTGCGTGTATAGCTGAGCAAGTGTGGTGGTCTTCTAGAACTCTAAAACACAAAGGGAGTGTCTTCCTTAGGACATGATTCCCAAAGAAGCTTGACTTCCTCAGAAACTTGTGCAACCAGTGCAGTGCACTCACCCAGCTTTCTGGAACTCTTTTGCATAGGTATTCCAGACATAGCGGATTTTTTGTACTTGGATAGTTTTCACCTGCAAAACCAAACAGGGACAACAATATATGCAACATAGCAAACAAAAGTACTCCAGACCTGCTCCCTGATCTCTGCTAGGCATCCTCACTGGAGTCAAGTACAGATAAGGCTAATGGCGGGGGGCGGCAGGAAGACAGGATTGCATGCTCTGACTCTCTAGTGAAATTACAGGGTGGGATTTCCACCTCAGTCCAGGTTCCAGCAAGCTTTACAGATCTTTAGGTCAATCAAGCACAAAACAGTGCTCTTCTTCTGCCTGTTTTGTGAAGAAAGGAAGAGTCCCCTCTCATTTCACAGAATGAAGAGATCACTGGTGCTGTGGTGGGTACACTGGCAGTTGGCAAATCCTGCCTTCAGCCAACAGCTCCCTTACCATCTGGTTTTGAGGAAAGCAGGGAGCTTCGGGCTTTTTCCAGGCATGGTGCTGAGTCCTTCACCTGAACAGATAGGCCAACGGATAAGCAAGGCCATCCCAGGATACTGAGTCACTGCTAATGGTATGCCCTTGCGCAGCAGTTCTCCATTTGGAACACAGCTGTCATGTATAACTGGCAAAAGGAGTCTGTCCTGTCCTGCGCAACAGTAACGAAGCCCATTAGAGATAATGATGGTTCTATCAGCTGGCAGAAGGCAGGGCTATACACATGTACACATTAGTGATAAAGAAATCAGCTCCAGGGGATTGTCCCTACCCAGAGCATTATTATAGGCCAATGAAATCTACACTCAACTCATACACTGACTCAAAATGGAGCGATAACCACAGTCATTAATTTAACGAGGTCTGGAGTCAGGTTTTCATGCAATAGAAGCTGCAATATTTGTGATGCTAAAAACTGCACTGGGAAATGAGGGACTCAACTCTCTATCAGAACAGGTCCTTGGACAGCTCTTGGGCACTACACAGAACTCTGTGGACTTAGGTAGCTTAAATGGCAAAAATGCTTTATAATTGACTTATATGTAGGGGGTTTTGAATTGCTAGTGAAGGATTAAACTGTTTGCTCATTAAAATCTGGTCTTTTCTATCTAGCTGTTTAGACTGATATAAAAGTGGTGTTCAAAGGGCTTATTTTTGAGGCTATATATGGCTTTTTTATGTTACTAATTCCATCCCCTGAAAAATGTTACAGACCAGTCTCCACTTTCTTCATACTGTGCCAGTTGATTAAACTAGTTGACACTAAACTTTATGTACATTAATATATGTCTACAAAACCCAGTAGTAATAGCAACAGCTTTGCTCAGATAAAGTTAGGTTCATAATATGCACTAAAAATTGTTGTAGAAATAATAAAAATTGTTAGTAAGTTGGAAATTTATTTCTTGAAAGGGAAAATAGCTCTTTTAAGGATTACTCAGTGCAGTGATCTAGTATCTGTAATCAAGAGTCAGGTATTAGCAAATGTATCATTGCATTCCTATTGCTCACACCAATTTAACACATAATGTTAAGAAAGACACGTAACTGAACTGTCTAGTACTTATTCTAAACAGAGGATAATTATATTTACTCAGTCCATGAGGCACCTTATCATCTGCTTGGATCAATTAATTGTCTGCCTTTTCCCCAGTGCCTACCTGGAATCACAAAGCTATGGAACTGACAGAGATCAGGATACATTTTCGCAAGAACATTTAACAGCACAAGAACTGACTCCAGCAAATGCACTTTAAAGCCCAAACTGGTGTATATAAAGGCAAGGTGGAAAAATGTGTTGATGAAACACTTCTGGAAATACTGATGCAGCTCTGCTTAGGCACTTTTCTATTCCACACCAGCTGCATTCATCCCTGCTTTCAGGTTACTGTGGAAGCTGGTTTTGGTTTTGCACACTTTCCCTTCAGACTCAATCACCCCCAAATTCCTTGATTCTTATGCCAGAAATGAGTTTTTGATTTGGAGTTCTGAATTTTCACTGCCAACCCTAGTGTCCTGAAGTTCTCCTAGTTGTAATGTAGGTTTTTTCTCAGAAATAGCAAAGATTCTTTCTTCATAACCCACCTCAGAGTAAGAGAGGATTTTTACAGAGGTGAGTACAGTTCTCCAAAATCTCTGTCTTGTTTTCCCACAGCTCACTGTGTTCCTCAAGCTGCAAGTTTCTTACCTGGATATATTTCACAGCTCACTTTCACTCCATGAAATGTGGCTGAGATTTGCTATCACTTCCCAGATGCTGCAGGGAATACTTTACTTACTTGAAAACTTGGCTTCATTATGGCTTTACTGAAGATTGAGTCTTCCTCAGCAGTGGCTGCGTAATCTGATCTACTTTCGATAAATGCAGACACAGAGATCCATGTCACAGTCTCACGAGAGTAAATCTGAAATTCATCCTAAATGAGTATAAAAGAGAAGTGTCACAAATTCCCCCCAAAACAGAACAAACTCACTGTCACGTTGAAGCAAATTATTACAATAGGCCTTTCTACAGCACCACCATAGCTTTTTAAAGGATTAAGCAACAGGAGACTCACAATACCTGTCACTGATAGAAAAATCAACAGAATGGGAACAGAACCACCTTGCTGTCAAAATGTAAGTACTGCAAATAATTCAATGACCGCAGGTCTAGTGCTTGCCTGATAAGGATGGAATGTGAACACCCAGGCCATGATCAAGGACAGGTAAACAGGACAGGTCAATCTGAGATGCAATGACCATACTGTAAAGGGAAGCTCAAAAGGAATGCAGAGCTGTGCTGCAAAATGGGTGTTTAGTGCCAATACCTTTCCACAGTCACTCCTGAGTTAACACTTCTTTGCAAGAATTGTGTTAGCACCATGACTCCCCTATGGTACCTTAAACAAGTTTTTGCCACAAAGTGAGCTCATGATCTTCCTATTTTTCATAAAAACTTTGAACTTCAACATTGGAACTGCCTGATAGCAGTTGTTGGTAGTACAGTCTTAGAGATCACAGCAGCTACTGCAGTAAATACCCTCAGTTCCAGACACTGAACTACATGGATCAAAGCCAACCATGAGACTGACTTACATTCAGTGTGTGAGCAGTTTTGCAGATGGAAAAAGCTGATTACCTCAGCCAGTCAGGTTCTGAAAGCACAGTTATGAAACTTCCATTGGAAATGGGAAGAGCAAAAAAGATTTCTGTATCAAATACAAGTCCTTTTGAATAATTTAAGGGTTCAAAAAATTAATAATTTTTATTTATTTATTTGTGTACTTTTTTACATAAATTGTCTTTTTGAGCAGAATAACATTTATTTTCTGATATTTCCCTTAAATTTAGATTCCAGAATAAGGAGACATTGAGATGCAGATTGAAATGGAAAACACTGAATAACACAGGTGCTCATTATTTGAATTAAAGTGAGTCAAAATTCAGTAAAAAAGTGAGCTATTAGGCTCTTACACTGCAATTGCAGAGATGATGGTGATGGCTTAAGAATGAAGGTTTTATGTGAAGCAAAAGATAATTCCAAGGATCAAGCTGATGGGATTACTTGTATCCTCATTAGCAGTAGCCATCACATTTGAGAACTGATATAATCACCATGTAGGGAAACAAATCTGAAATTTTCAAATACCCAGAGAATAAACTGAGAAAGCTTCTTCATAACAAGGGCATACAATATGATTTAATTCTTGTTTAATTACATAAAGGATCGTTTAAAAACTCATTTATCTGAAAAGTGCTTGGCATGGCAAATGTTTTTAAAATGATACGCAAGAACAAGCAATTAAAAATGCAAACTGAATTGAAGGTTAAAAAGGGATATTAAACCTAATATGCTGTTTTAAAAAAAGAAAAACATATCCTCAGCCTGTTAGGATGCAGATTGTCTCATTATAAAATATTCAACAGGCAGGTCTGTGATTTTCAAAGCCTAGGATTTTAACTGCATTCTGGTCTGCTCCTTTAAGAAGGCAGCCCAAATACAGTGGCACGAAGTGATCCATTTTTCAATTGCAAACACTGAAAATGCCATTGTTCAGGAATCTTTGAAGCAGAACAAATCAAACTTCTGGAAGCAAAGCAGCCCTGCCAGCTCCTGGAGTACTGAGGCTCAGCTGGGATTCAGAGTCAAATCTCCATTTGCTTCCTTTAGTGTTGCAGTAACTTCCATGAAGGAAAATTAGGGTTTACGTATGTTTCAGTGCTTCACTACAGACCCCAACAGATAGCAACTTGTATTAGGAAACTACTAGTAAAACATAACAGCTCTGAAAGCATTAACTGCAGGACTGTGAGTTTATTGGACATGGGGAATGGCTCATGGCAAATGGAAACATACAGCCAAGAAAACAAGCAATCTAAGCTTGCCCACACACTGACCCCTCAGGACACACTGCCGGACACTGACAGGGACAGAGATAGACAAATCTTTAGTTTGGCTCACTAGATCATAGAATCATAGAATTGATTGGGTTGGAAAAGACCTCAGAGATCATCAAGTCCAACCCTTGGTCCAACTCTAGTCAGTTTACTAGATCATGGCACTCAGTGCCACGTCCAATCTCAGTTTAAAAACCTCCAGGGATGGTGAATCTACCACCTCTCTGGGCAGGCCATTCCAATGCCTGATTACTCTCTCTGTAAAGAATTTTTTTCTAATATCCAGCTTAAATTTCCCCTGGCAGAGCTGAAGCCCGTGCCCCCTTGTCCTATTGCTGACTGCCTGGGAGAAGAGACCAAGCCCCACCTGGCTATAACCTCCCTTCAGGTAGTTATAGAGAGTGATGAGGTCACCTCTAAGCCTCCTCTTCTCCAGACTAAATACCCCCAGCTCCCTCAGCCTCTCCCCATAGCACTTGTGTTCTAGTCGCTTCAATGGCCTTGTTGCTCTTCTCTGGACCCGCTCCAGCACCTCAATATCTTTCCTGAACTGAGGGGCCCAGAACTGAACACAATACTCAAGGTATGGCCTCACCAACGCAGAGTACAGGGGAAGGATCACTGCCCTGGTCCTGCTGGCCACGTTATTTTGGGCAGAGAGAAGCATCTTCACCAGGACAGGAAAAAGGGGAGAAAATGGATCTGCTGGACACTGCCAATGAAACAGATATTTTAGAATCTAGAGCACAGATCTACACTGTAGAAAGCATAGAGATAGTAAAAGGGAGGAGGAAGGACTGAGAATTAATAACAGAGTCTTGAAACCACAGATATTACAAGTTTATCACCCCAATTTCTTTCAGCTTGTCTGATCAGTTGTTAACATCCATTCCAAACATCCTCATACACATAATTTGTGGAATACTTGAGAGTCCTTTACATCAACAATGGTACACATAAAACATTATTGCAGGAAACAAGCAAGGTAAGAGGTTTCAGCTAACTGGATTCCTTCCAATTAACTCATCATCCAAATAACTATATTCTAGGGAATAATCTAAAGATTAAAGTAGGTACCTACTGTTGTTCTAAGCAGAACAGTATCTGCTTCTTCCAAGCTGCAGCGGATGCAGTTTACCCATACATCCCACTCTGGCTTCCAGTAAAACAACAGCCACAGAGCCCCACAGGACAAGATGTATCCAGCAATGCACAAGGCCTTTCGGCAGCTTTGAGTTTTGTAGCCAAATATGTCCTGTACAGAAAAGACAAAGGAAAAATACTATTACTTATATTACTATTAAATTACTTAAATTACTGTTTCTCCTAAAGAAATTCCTGGAATACTATACTTC
Organism: Grallaria varia; assembly: GCA_013396735.1. Classification (NCBI taxonomy): domain Eukaryota; kingdom Metazoa; phylum Chordata; class Aves; order Passeriformes; family Formicariidae; genus Grallaria; species Grallaria varia. Next base: position 88,854 of record VWZG01003107.1, read on the forward strand.
CCCATCATTCACTGCTCTCCCATAAGTACTGTTTGCTAAGTATGGTACTGTGAAAAAACAAGTCCTGGAACTTGTGTTTCTTAAACATGACTACAAAAAATTTGCATCTTCTACAAAACTTTTTGTCCACCTTCACAAAATCTAGATTGCTGTAGCCGGACCAATATTTTTATGTAGTTGTGAAACTTGGCAGGAATGACATAAAAATATAGAGGTCCTGAAATTTAGACCCCAATTTAGGAATGCAGATTTGTCTGGTCAGGTTTTTTAAGATCCCTGGGTGAGAAAGCTGAAGAACTTCAGTACATCTGCACTAGGGGAAGATGAGTGATGGGTGCAAACCCACTGCAGCAGCTGAGGCAGCTTCAGCATCATAAGCACTGCTGCTGCCCTGCCATAGGAGCGATTTGCCTTAATGCACCTACACTTCAGAGACTCACCCAGTGTCTCTGCTTGGTGTTCAATGACACTATGTGCCTGCACCAGCTGGAGCTGCTGCGCACAGCTTGGCACAGACACAGCCTTTGTCACCATCTTCTATGATAGCTCCAGTATGGAGAATTTGGAGCGTGCCAATATGCCATTAACCCAACATCCCAAAATAATAACAACAGTATAAATAATAATAATAATAGTAAGAACAACTAATGAACACTTGCAGAAAGCTTTATATGTTCAGAGGGCCAAAAGAAGCTACTCATTGTAGTTGCATGAGTAGGTATTATTATTCCATTTTTAAAGCTGAGGAATTAGTTACAGTGAGGCAAGGTGACTTGCCCAAAACTTCAAAGGGATGACTGTCAGCGTTACAGCCTAAGAGCTGCAGGTCTTGGTACCATGGCAAAATTTCCTCTCAGTACTGCTAGCAGGTACTTGGAAAATATGAAATGAAATGTAAACAGTGAATTTATAGAGGAGACCCAGCTTACACTCAGATGGGAGATTGCAAGGCTGCAATTATATCAGGTGACCAGGAAAATTTGCCAACATAAGGATTAAGGGTCCTCAGACTCCTTCGTCCTAGTATATCTGCAGCAACTGTGCAATCTGCTTCTGAAGATCTGATATCTGCAGCAGATATGTTGCAAGATACATTTGTAAGGTGAGAAGAAAAGGCATTGTAATTGGAAGGATGAGTAATGCATAATTCCTGGTTCTGTGCTGGTGTCTTTGCTTGTTATGTGAAACACAGGCCCTGCCCAGTGGTTCCACACACTGCCTTGGCACACCTGCTCCATGGCATTCTCCAAAAACACTCTGTCATCCTAGGTAGTCTCCGAGAGGTTTCTAAAGGGAAGAAGTTGGCAACTGTGGGGGAAAAGGTATGGTAAACCACACAGGGAAGTGGCCTGCACTGCACAGGACCTGGTTATACTACCTGTGAGATGCACACATTGCATTTTCAAAGGCTTCTATAATCTCTGAGCAGACCAAGAAAAAAAGGCAGTTCTGCAGCAGACAGAAAGAAGCCCATGGAAGACAGCAGATAGGCAAGGTTGCTAGAAGGCAGTTGGGGCGGCAGTCGTGCTATTTTTATTCACATTCCTATAAACAGGTAAAGGGTCTCCATTCCCCTCTCTCTAGTTGTATCCTTAAGAAAAAAATGACAGAATTAGTGTCAGCACCATCATACAGAATAGCACACAGAACAGTGTGAACTTACTGTTCACAGCAATACTAGCAAGATCCACATGGTTGGATCCAGACTTTACAGCTTTTCAGCAAGGCAAAGGAACTCCCAAGAAGACAGAGATGCCTAAGGGAGGAACTGTGAAAAGAACATCCCTTCGGACTTCCTCCAGTATATGGCTGGACCTGGAATAACTGGAATAATATTTTCAAATCGGGATGGGCATGAATATCAGGGTGGGGAAGAACAAGATTGCTGCCATGTGCATCTTACTTCAGCCAGTGAATTACCTCTTAAATTTTCACTTTTTGTGCTTTACACCCAATGTCTGAGAAGTCAGTAAGACTGTAGCAAATACAATTAAGAAGGGGGAGTCTGGGTGCTCTGCATGTGATTGGCAGTCTTTGGGATCATCTTCTGTTGGCAGTGTTCTTCTCTGCTGAAATGCTCAATGATTCCCCAAGCCTGGTATGACAACATAACCACAGAGCTAGTACAGACTCTGTATTTTTCTGCTGAGGAAACCATGCACCATGACCCTTCGAGGGCATGATCTGCATAGGACCACAGGTATTTGTTAAGGTTTCTTGGTTTGTGTCTTGATGAATGTGACATTTCTGAACACAGCTGTTCAGGAGCTCTACAGGGAGTAAGCTGAGAAAGAATAAACAACTGATGTTAACTGCTGTTTCATAGCTGGATGTCCATGAAAGAATCTAAAGCCAAAGCAAAGCATTTCCCATGGTTTTAAAATGTCTGGAGCAGGTTACCTGGGCCACATCATTCAGAAGTAAATGTAGGCAGGGAAATAGACTGAGCTCCAAACCTCTCTTGCCAAAGTTCCCTGAGCCGGAACCTTTCAATACTTAACTTCAGAACAGAATGTTCTGTTAGGTTGAGGAGTTTTTCCTGACCCTGTGCTTTCAGATGGAAGGATTATAGCAATGAATGCTGCATTCATAAAAAAATGAATACATGGATAACTCCTTGTTGAAACAGAAACTCCTCACTTGTTGAATAAGTCAACAGTGGAATTTTTCAGAATTCTCACAACTATTATCTTCTCAAAAAAAAAAGGTGAATATTAGACTCAAGACAGAGGTATCCACAATGTGCACGAAGAAGGGATGAACAGGCATACACGTTGCAGGCATACACATACATGATGCAGGTTTATTCAACCACGTGAATGATTTACAGTAATTAGCATTTAGAAATTCTTCAAGCTTATTCAGGATTCACTTGACCTGCACTACAAAGATTTCCCAGCAAATGCCTGTCCACTAAGCCAAACAATACTTTCAAGGCTGGCAGAAGTCCTGGTGTTGATGTCACCAGTAAGAACATGTCTGTCAGGTTAGTTTTATCTTGCTAAGGAAATAACTTTTGTTGCATTTTATTTCATTGGACCAAGAGGCTGTGCTGGTGCAGACATGTCTCTTTTGAGGAGGGGTCTGATGAATACAGATTAGCACTTTGGCAACTTTTCTAATGCATGGGCAAGCTTTTAGAGTTCAATGAGTGCACTTGGCATATATAACATTTCACAGTCAAATAATCTGCGTTCTTGAGGGCACCAGACTAAGAGATGGTGCAAAACAAAGCAAAGATTAACTATCTGTAAGACTCCAAAGGGCTTCTCATTATCAGATAGGAGGTAACACGGTCTACAAAATAGGCTGGTATACAGTGCTCATCTCATTTCTATAGAACAATTTTTAATAAATTGTAGAGCAATTTTTTGTTTCTTCATCTGTTAACATCCCTTTTCTCTCGAGACTCCCAACAGTCAGAAGAGTGACTGTAACAAAATGGTTTGACTTGTGAGTGAAGAGTCTAGGGAGGGACCCTGGATTATTGGACAGAAAAAGCTGCCAGACCTGCTCAGTTGGCAAGAAAAGTTCTTAGCTGCTTTTACAATCATACAAAGCCAGTATTCAAGGGCTTATCACTCTGGTGGCCAGCAAGTCTTTGTTACTTACATTTAAAAGAAAAATTGCCTCTAGCTGACAGGTCATCTTCACAGCAGAAATCATGTGCAAAATCAAACAAATTCAGGCACCTTTTTCTTTGGTGAAAACAAAGTCTGTAGCTACCAGTAGAAAGCCTAAAAAATGGCTGTGAACGATTATATTTCTGGCAACCCAATCACCAGGTACAACGAGCAACCTGTTTCTATAACAACAGATAATAGGATTAGACTTGAAAGAATGGTTAAGATTCACAAGGAATTTAATAACTGAATCTCATTCTTACCATCCAGAACCTTTTTCATTAGAGGTATGTTTCTTTTGTCTCTGAAATCAGTAGCAACATGCACTATTGTTCCATTAGCAACAAGGTTGTAACTTTCAGACTCTGTTTTAATTTTAGAAGTAAAATTTTTCCAACTCAAAGTATTTAAAATTCCTGTATCAGATTCCCTTCAGAATTCTGGCAGCAGATAGCTGCTAATATGCAGTGGTAAACTGGGGTTTACCAGATGACTGACTGCAGTTCTTCCATTCCTTCAGCCATAAGCTACAGGGGAACACATGCTAAAGACAGGCTTCTGACAAATCCTTTCTGAAGCATCAGCCTGTCAAAGTCTATCACAATCTTTTGCACTGCAAACTTAAACTCCTCACTTTCGTGTCTGTGCAAAGGGAATTATTATTCCCAAGATGTACAGAGAAAAGCATCAAATTGGCAGTGGGCATAAAGCAGTGTTTTTCCTTCCTCTTCCCATTCCACCAAAAGTTTACTTCTTCAAAACACCTCCAAGTAGATTTTTCTGCAAGATAGCATACTATTAGCTCTCTCTGAGGCAAGCTGCTATGTCCAGAGTGTTCTCACACTACAGAGATCTTTCTGGTACTACAAATGGTTATAGAGGGAGAGAGAGAGAGATATTATCTCATGCCCTGGATATACTTAGTTAAGTTTTAGCTGAATACCAGAAGAGTGAATTTCTATTCAAGCAAATGCTCTCCAGTCACAGAAAGTAATACCAAAGACATACACAGGGTTATATAGGGTAGATTTCCTACCTAGTCAGAATGATTACTCTTAAATCTGGGACTATCTAGCATCTCAGCTGTAACAAGAAATGGAAATGCTGAAGAAAACTTACAAGCACGTCTTCGCATTAGAGCTCCCCAACTTTCCTAATCAAATTGGACAGTTAGTTCAACACAGGGAAGCATTGCATGTCCAGAGTTCAAATGAACTGCTTGCTTGCTTTCAAAATTACTTGAACTATTCCACTCTGGAAGAACTGGCACCCACACAATGTCAGCTGTTACATTATTACACCAAGTGATCTGATTTTGTTTGAGAAGTCAAGAACTGCTTGTTAATAATTTGGTTCAGGCGGATTAAACCGACCATTGAAACAATGTCAAAAACATTTTTCATGTCTTTGAATTTAAAAAAGGGTCACTGAGATATTATGTGCCACTGACAGTTGCTGTGGTTGCCAGTAATTTACAACACACTATTTTAACAAAAAAAAGAATGTCTGCACATAATTCTCTTTACCTGAGGTATTCTCCTTTATTCCTCTGCTTAAACAGAGCCTTCTTTGTCTCTTTCTTCACAACCGTTCTCATCTACATATTACTCCTTTTTTCTCTTTCACACCAATACACACATTAGCTCTTCTCTTTTCCTATACACTTCTTTTTCTGCATCCTCTTACAGTACCTCATACACCCTCATGGATATCTTCCTCTATCTCATACCTTTTTTCTGTCTTACACATATGTAGCAAACATATGCACATTCCTGCTTAATCTAGCATAATTTGGTTATAGTTTTAATTGCACTTACTACTCAAGTTCTTTATCAGTCTTTTTAATTTGATTTCCATTTGGGAATCCCGGGTGAATAAGCACTGATCTTGTTCACTGCAGGCATGGAGAGCATGGCAATTGTGAGACACTGGATTCAAGGCGGAGACTGACTCAAACCTCAGACTGACAGTGTAGATCCCTGAGCATCAGATTCAGGGCACACGGACTCAGTATGATATTGATGAGAAGCAAAAACATTGGGATAACTGTCTCCGTGCAAACACAGCTTGGGTATCCCAGTAATTCACAGCTGGAAGTGGACATGCAGGGTACAATAGTGTGATTGACACAGTACCAGACAATCCACTTAAACCTAATTAGCTCAAGCTCAGTTCTGGCATTGCTAGTGACAGTGCCAGTAGTGGTGAGAGCATGACAGGGTGTTTATGGTCCTAGAAGGACAAGGCAGGGTGGAGCACAGCTCCAGTAGCTGTTTGAAGCTGTGGGGCAGTGGTACATCAGCACCAGGGCTAGAGCCAGGAGTGGGGTGCCACCAGCAGGTTTAATAACTGGGCGGCAGAGCCAGTTGGGTTCAGCATTGCACGGAGCTAATTAGTCCCCACCCTCGGAGCCAGTGCCTTGTGATTCCTGCACTGCTCAGTTCATGCTGCTGGGTGACTCTGTACTACATTCTCCAGCACTTCCCAAATTACCCAGGTTTGCATTACACAAAATGTGGCATGTCTCCTTCCCTGGATGGCTGGGACAGCTGTCTGAAAATCTACATTCGTATCTGGAGATAAAAAAATGTCTGTGTTTTTCCCTGACATGGTTTCTTTTTCACTGAAACAGAATTCTCAGTAAGGAGATTTTGAGGATTTCTCCAGGGTTTCTGAAAGTGAACAGTCATGTCTGCTCTTAAGTGACTGCATTTCAGTAGCTTTGTTGGGGCTGTCGTACACCCAGAAATCCTGCAGGCACTCTCAGCAGAGCTGTGGTGGCTCTGCAGCACAGGAATTTTGAGAAGGGCTGCACTTACCAGATATGTATGAGAATTGTTGCTGTGCAGCTGCATTAAGGACCTGACACCTCCAACAGAATATGTCAGATGGACAGAAACCATGTGAACAGTTGAATTGTAACACACAGTAATGTCAAATGTTTCAGAGAAAGCCAAGGTTTCCAGTTCTCTAACTGGAGCTGACCCTGGAAATCCAGCTGATAAATGGTTAGGGACACCAGTCCAGCCCATCCCTCAAGCTCATATTAGATCATCTCCACCTAGATTTCTAACAATGCATCAATAATATATTGAGACATCCCCTGTTGGAGGGGATAAGCAGTTAAATCCAGTGGACAGAGCCAACCTTATTTTCTTCCTGCTAAAAAAATTATATTCCCTTCTGTTTGTTTCTTCTATGGGAGCACTCCAACCAGCCATAACTCAATTACAATCTGTAGCATCTTATTGCAGAACACATGCCACCTTCTACTTCAGGCTGAGAAAGACCTAAACAGAGATAAAACTCACCATCTCATTCTCTTCTCCCTGGTTAAGCTGTGCATAATGATTCTTGGCAGGATTTTCCCCCATGAAAGGACCCTCTGGAGACTTTCTAGAGGACCCTCAGGCCAGGTCTTCAGCATAGTGTGCTTGAACTTCTACATGGAGGAAGTAATCTAAAAGTACACACCTTCCTTTTAACTCTGCTGATGTTTGAAGCATGGAGCTCCTCCCTCTCTGGGGTTAGCAGGTAACATTTATCCCTCCTCCCTCCATTCTGTTGTTGGAGTTTTGCAATTGTAAGGGTATGTGCAGAATTCACTCAAAACCACTGCAAGATAGAAGAAGTTCAATCTCACAAGTGTTTGCCACAATATGAGTCTGATAGGTGCAAATAAGTGCTGTTGGAATGAAACTTTTAGGGGAGGGCAAGAGGGGAGTAGTTTTTCTACAAGAGATTATGGAATCACCGGAGACCAGAAGTGTGTCCAAATAAGAAGGAAAATAGGAATTGCTGTTGTTAACACTCTTAGCAACCAGTCTGAACTAAGAGTCCAGCAGTGATCCCCATATATGCATTGGGAAAAAATCCAAGCTCTGGAACTGTAAACAAGGGGCCCCAGTTTGCACAGGTGGATTTATACAGTGTCAGGATCCAGCCACGTAGGATCTGTAAGCAGGTTGTTTATTCATTATTAAGAATACCATCATGGAATGCCTTTTGACCTCACCATATAGCTCTGGGAGACATCACTGAAGTATTTACTCACTCTTGGGGGAAACTGGAGTTTCCCAATGCTGTCAGCCAGATGGATATAGATGTCTCTGACCTTCAAATCAGAGCCAAAAGGAAGCTGGCAGGAAAACAACACTGAGGGTTCTACCACCTCCTTTTTTTTTTAATTTGGGTTTGTGGTTTGGGTTTTTTTTGCTACTATTGGGCTGCATTTGTTTGTTAGTCTTGTGATTCATTCCCATTTCACTACTATTTCCTTGTACGTTGCTACTTTTTAAGAAGTTACACAACAAATATTTTAGGAATGAGGTCAGGAAAGGAAAACCTGTTCTTCCAGCAAATACATTAAGGAAACTAAAATATTATTTATAGGGAAATGGAAACAGATCAAGAGGTACCAAACTAGCTCCTGTTCCTTAGTATTTTACTTCCACGTGGCATGGACTTGATCAAGTATCAGGTATCTCAGGCACCAGGAAACACCACTGCCTAAACTCCAGTGGGCAGGCTCAGAGAAACTGAAATGGGAGAAACGCAGGGAACAGAGAAGAGAAAGTGGGGAAGTTAGGTCAGTCAATATAATAAAAGTTGTGTATTGCTAATCATGTGAGCCAGGCACAGACCTTCAAACCAGATGTGCACAGCACAGGGAGAGATGTGTTTGAAAATGGTGGTGATGAGCATTGGAGCCAAATTACCTGGTGGTGACACCTGCACTTCCAAAAGGAGCCCAGAGCAGAGGATGGACTAAAAAGGATATTACTGTACTAAGCTGTGTTAAGGATGATTTATTGCATTAGATAAGAGGAAATAAGGTGCTCTCTATACTCCAGCTTCAGTGTTACCCTCTCTTTCCTCCCACTGCAACTCTGGGACTTGCTCTGAGCCTCTCAACTTTTCATTTTGCTCTTTTGAGACCAAGCAAAGGGAACTCCAGGTATTATATGTTACAATTTTCAATTAAAACTTTAAAAAAAGAAAGCATTAAAGTCCATTTCTGATAAACCTGATTACAGAGGAGAATTGAGCGTTATTTATCTAGAAGCTATGACAGACAAGAAACAAGCACAAAGTACCTTTTCCAAGGCAGGCTGATGATTTCGGGAAATGACTCGTTATTTTGGGAGGTGCCAGGGATGGAAAACAGGAATGTCACACATGATTTTTTTTGCCTGGACAGTTTTTGCCGCTTTCCCAAACACCAGCCTTGCTCTTTCTAGTGTCTGTAGCAGACTAGGGTGCAGCAGGGGTCCTTGGCTGCCCTGTCACAGAGATCCCGCCAAACCAGGGTTTCCAAGGAAGAACCAAGGCTCATACAATCTTTCCCCTATTCATATGTTTATTCCAGCTCCAACGGACAAACTGTGCTCCGACAGAACACCCTTAATAAGGGTATTTATCTTTGCAACTGAAAACCAATAAAAAACAGATTAAAGGTGTAAAACTTCCATCATTTCCAGTTTGACAATCTCTCAACATATTTCATCAAAGTCTGGTAATCCAGATAGTGAAGATAGTGACATTTGTTCATTTCCTTAAGCAGGTTCACCATTTCCTGGAGAAAACACCTCTAAAGCAGCCTGAAATGGAACATTTAGAGATATGATGCTCTCTACTGTTCAGAGTAAAAATTACTCTCCATTTATGTTTATACATAAAAAGTTATTTGTAACATGTCCTGTGGAGTATCATCATTCTGATTTTTGAATTGAAACTTGCCTTAAAAAATCAGATAGGAATAACAAATGCAGCTGCTCAGGCCAAAACACAAAAGCAAAGATTAAGACTTAAAATTTAGTCTCTTAAACTTATATGTACATAAATATTTGAAAAGCAGGCAAGCATAACACAAAAACATGTGCCTCACCTCATCCCAACAACTTTAATCTCAGTCCTGAAAATACATGCACGCAGTATGTCATCCTTGTGCAATTTGTTTTTCTTTGAAAAACCCCACAATACAAACAGAAACCTGACCTCTAAATCACCCCAAACCTCATTTTCTGTTTCCCAGCATGTGACACACAGTTCTGGCCACATTACAGAAAGGAAACTGTGAATAAACTGCTGACACTCCACAGGGGAATGCAGAGAAAAATGACAAAGGAGTCCTAAAATACGGAAGAGACACTTAGGGTTGTTTTAATCAGAGAAAANGGAGACTGAGAAAAGTCACGGCAACAGTTTTCAAACATAATTGGAGAAAATATCCATGCCCCCTGTGGACAGTTAACTTGCTGATGAGGCACGAGGGAATACCTTCAGCAAGGGCATGGCCAGGTGAACACTCCAACACCTGTGGTCTTTAGGAGAGTTGTGGCACAGGCGCTCAGAAATGACCTAACCAGAGGTGATCCTGTGTGAGGGCAGATGGGCAGAACCGATGAACTCTCCTGGTGCATCCTCTGCCTCCCACTTCGGTGTGGTCCTACCGGGAAAAAAAGAACCCAACAACCCACTGAGACACGCCTTGTGTTTTCAGCTTTTGAGGCAGCGCTACCACCCACGTCAAGCACTCCCCAAGCACAACAGTGGACTCATCTGAGAGTCTGATTTAAACAGGGTGGACGCCTCTGGTACCACCAGATGCCCCCGGGGGCTGGGTTTGCCCTCGCCCCCCTCTGTAGCCCCGACCCAGGGGCCCGGCCGGCCCGGCGGTGTCAGCGGGGGCAGTGTGGGGCCAGTCCTGCCATCGCCGGCCGTGAGGGGACAGGGACGTGTGGGATCCTGGTGCGGGGGTCCATGACCCCGGTGTGAGGGATCCACGACCCCGGTGTGGGGGATCCATGGTCCTGGTGACAGGGATCTATGATCCCGGTATGAGGGATCCACAAGCCTAGTGTGACAGATCCACGATCCCAGTGTGATGGATCCATAACCCCGGTGACAGGGATACGTGATCCCGGTGTGACAGATCCATATCCTGATGTGACGGATCCACGATTCCGATATGAGGGATCCATAACCCCGGTGTCAGGGATCCATAACCCCGATATAACAGATCCATAATCCCGATATGACGGATCCACGATCCCGATATGAGGGATCCATAACCCCCATATGACGGATCCATATCCGGATATGACGCACTCACGGCCCCGCCTCTCCCCTCCGGGCCGGGCAGCCCCGGCGGTGCTCCCACAAAACCCTCCCTCCTCAGCCGCTGCCGTGCCCGGAACCTTTGTGCGGGGAGGCGGTTTCCAGGCGGGCGGTCCGCGTGGACCGCGGTGCCCGGAAGCGGCTCCCGCTGCCCTTGCCTGCAGCGGGCGGCGCTCCCGCGGCTCCCGCGGCTCTCGGATCCCTCCCGGGCCGTTCCCGGGCCTTCCTTGCTCCTCCCGGCTCTCAGCATGTGGCGGACGCGGGCATCAGCGCCTTGGTAAGCGGGACGGGTGAGGGCGGGCGCGACGGGTTGCTGGCGGGCCTGGCCCCCGCGGGGGAGACGAAGCCGCACCGCAGGTCGGGGTGCGGGTGTGGAAGGCGCGGGGCGCCCCCGGGGCTACCACGGGGCGCCGGTGCCCCCGGGCGGGGCATTCCCCATCCTCCAGCTCCCCGGGGACCTGTGGGAGGCGGTGCATGGGAAAGGGAGCCGCGTCTCCCGCATGCCCGCCCTGCGGAGCTCGGGTCGCCTTCGTGCCCAGGCCGTGTCCGACCCTGCGTCCAGCTTGTTTTCCACCATTCCGCGCCATTCCAGACGGGATCGGTGAAACTGGGTGGCCGGCACGATGTTCCTTGACAGATTGCATGGAATCATAGAATGGTTTGGGTTGGAAGGGGACCTTGAAGATGATCCAGTTCCAACCCCTCTTTGGCAGCAGCAGTAGGAAAATAAGCGTTGTCTGATGCTGAATGAGAAAATGGCACAGGGCTTTCTGTTGGCTTATGTTTTCTTTGTACTCAAGGTGTAACAGCCCACTTTTGCTGGTATTACAGGACGTTTATAGTCTCAGTGCAGTGTAAGAGTAGTCGAGTCGCAGGCCTGTAATCAGACAGATTCTAAAGCAGAGCTAAACATGCCTGGAAGGCGAGTATTTGTTGTTGTTAAAAACAGCTTTCCAGAGGCTTTAAATTTGGGATTCATTAAGTACTTGATTTAATAGTATAGTTTTGACGCTGTTTTCAGTCTAACTGCACTGTTCAGTGAGGGTCTCAAGGTGGGTTTTTTGTATTCATGGAGAGTTTTTATCGGCAGGAGGAGAGAAGAAAGTGGAAGTTTGGTATAATGGAGGAGCAGTGGGTGCTTTTAATGATTTATAAGGTTTCATACGTGCAGTTAAAGCAGGCTGGGTTTGAAATATGCGGTAACAGTCAGAGGGTAATTGTTGTTGATCGAGTTCTTGCCATAAGACTGTGATGGAATTCAATATTTCCTTCAGTTTAAACGTACAGACTGAATGCTATCAAACACAATGTGTTCTAAAAGAACAGTCACAGTGAAGAAAGTTACACAATATTGCACAAAATGCCTTTAGCCCAGGTGAAGACTAATAATGAGGAGTAACTCCCACAAAATGGGCTGCCACATGGTCTCTGATGAAAATATTAAATATCTGGCTGATGGTAATGACTGCAAAACAAAGAACAGCCCAGTCATTTCTTTGTGCAGCCTCACCTTTCCTTGATTTAAAAACCTGTCTTCCAAAGTGAGAAATAAAACAAGTTCAGTGTTTAGGCACTTTCATTTTTTGATTGATAGTAGCCACTTTTGTATTGGCAGTATCTGTAGTTATTTTCTGAGCCTCTTGTAATTCCATATCAAAGAGAAGAAACTTTTAACTAGTGTAAGGGTTGTTCTGCTCCTGCTTATTAACCTCTTTCTAGGTACTAAGTTCCTTCTTGCCAAGGCATAGCCTTCTAGATAGTTTAGTGTAGCAGCAAGAGGGTGCCCTTCACAGTAATAGGCTTGTAGAATAGTCTCTGGAGTTCTTTTTTGAAGCTTTCCATTACATGAAAGGAAATTTCTAAACGTAGGTCATGGGCAAAATCGGTCTTATAAGAGAGGAAAATGTCTCAATTCGTGTAATTCTGATTTTTAACTTATCTTCCAAAAGCTCAATTTTTGGGTCAAAAGTGCTTCTGTAAAAAGGTCTTCCATTTTTTTGGACAGTAAGAATGTGCCTGTCGTAGAAAATGTCATTTCTAGTACATTGAAAATCTCAAGGCTAAGAACTGTATAGATCATAAAACATGTTATTAGAAAATGCTGTAATACTTGCCTTTTCATATGATTCACTTATTCTCTTTAAGATTGCCAATTTTAAATGTTTTAGAATTATGGGATGAATAATTTTCATTTTCATTTTCAATGGTGTGAAGCACTTTTTTCTTTTGCATTTGTCCCATTTGTAAGTAAATGCATTTGATAATTTTGAAAACCTGGAAAAAACATTGGCTTTCAAGCTTTAATTGCAAAACTGTAACATCACTCATATTTTGCATCCAGTAAATGATTAAATATTAGCCATTCTGATATGGTAGTGGGACTAAAAAGTAGCAGAAGAAATTGCTTTTTCCAAGGCAGTTGTGTTTTCCCTAAACTAACCAAACTAATCCCAGATGTTGAAGTGTGTAGATAGTGTAATTGAAAGTACACAAGGAGTTTTATTCAGTTTTGTTTTAATGTAGGCAGGGCAGGACTGATGCAGTTCCTGTGTTTTAACATGTGCATTTCATGGCTGAGCTGTGTATTCAGAGTCAGATCTTTTGGACTGAAATTTTCTCTCTTGCATGAATCTGAATTCCTTCATGAAGGCATCAACAAACATGGTGCAGCCATCTCCAGAAGTAATCTTGTCTGTCACAACCCAAGACAAAACCGTAGTCCTGTAATACTAGAACCACAGCATGTTAGAGTGAAAGGACCTGAAAGATGTCATTACATACCAGCTTCCAACCCAAAGGAGAATCTGCCGTGCCGAAATAAGACAAATGTATTCTACATTGGATTTTTTTCTATGTATTGCTTTTTGAAGTTTGAAAATCTTTTACAAACTTTATGTTCTCTAAAAGTGCCCTTAGAGAATAAGATAGGCCAAACTGTTACATTTTCTTGTATGTTGATACTCTTCTGTGGACTCTTTAACTCCTGTTTCCCCAAACTGTGTTTTGCCACAGACATGTTACTTGCCTTATTCCAGTTAAATTTAATTCATAACAGACTTTATAAATGGTGTGTAAAATTTTGTTTCTGTAATCCCTAGAAATTCCATACCCATTGATGATGTTTACAGCTTCTTATTTTCCTGGTAGCATACCAGTGACAGCTGGAAGTTGTAGGACTGTAATGGGATTACCTGTAAACCAGCTAAAATGTAATGTGAATTGCTTCTAAAGAGGTGAGTTAGTGGTGTGTTGAAGAAATTGGTTACTTAGAGTTTTTCTTTCTTTCTTTTAGTGTCATCTGCCAGAGTCTAGCAAATCTCGGCTGTGGAATAAAGAGAAAATCGCCACTTCAAAACGTGCATCTTGTTTCCCGAAGTATCCATCGTCCCTATTATCCAAGTTCAAAATTTCAAAGACCTCCTTTAAGGATATCCAGTCAATTGTTCTCTTCTCTTAATCATCTTCCCCTTCGCAAAACAAAACTTTTAAATGTAAAATATGGATACCAATTCCACAGGAACTTTTGGCTGGCTAGACTGGCATCAAGGCTTCTCAAAATTCGCTATCTTGTACTAGGATCTGCAGTAGGAGGTGGTTATACAGCTAAGAAGGTATTTATCTCTGGAAGCTATTTTGTACGTTTTGTCTATTTTATTACATACTTCAAGTCAGTAGTTCTTGGTATAGCCACAGAAATACAAAATATCGTTAGTTGGTTAACTAATGGCAGTAAATATGAGTGAATATGGAAAACATTGTTTAGGGAACTGCTAGAGATTTTAAAAGATCCAAGTATTTTTCATATCTTAAGATGGTGGATTAGTATGTTTTGTATGTAGATATTACTTTTCAATAGATTGCTCATATGCTTCTCTGTGTACATTTCTTTTTCTATTTCTCCCATTATTTTTTTTCCTTTTTGTGTTAGACATATGATCAGTGGAAGGACATGATGCCAGAGCTCGATGAATATAAGTGGATTATTCCTGACTTCGTTTGGGAGCTTGATGAACTGATCGACTTCGGTATCACTAAAGCCATGCTGTTACTCTGTCTAAAGATTGGCATGTGTAAAATTTAAACATAAGAGCATAGGTCCTCAGTAGGTTCCAGGAGTAATTTTTTAGCTGTAATTTGTTTTTTAGACTTTAGCATGTGTCTCACCAAGCCATTTGTATCAGTGTGTTTGTAGAAGGAAATTCTACATTAGCATGGATTTTCCATATTTAATCTTTTCATTTGAGAGTGTTCTTGGTCCTTTCATAAGGCCATGTAATCCCATTATTGAAAGAAGATTTGGAGCATGATCAAGAGGACTTACACAGGTTTTGGTACTATTATGCATGAGGTTGTTTCTATATGAATGACACTTACAAGTGAAGATACAAATAGATAAATAAAAAATGCGTGAGTAAAAGACCAGTTGAAAATGCAAAATAGTGAACCTCCCTATCTACAAAATTATCTTGAAAAGAAAATGAAAAGTATAGACTCTTCCTGACCCCTCAAATGATAGTAGACATTTCTGTGTATTTCAGATGAAAGATAGAAATCTGAAAATCAAACACTGACTTTTTATATATGCAGGGTAGAAAGATGTTCTTTTTTTAACAAATAATTTATTAAGATTTTACTGTATAAAATGGTTTGGGTTGGAAGGGACTTTAAAGATCATCTACTTCTAACCCCCATGCCATGAGTGAGCATTACATAGATAAATGCAGAGACTGAATAACTGAAATAAATGTTTTCATGTTTTTATTGCTAGTGGACAATGCATTTTTACAG
>VWZG01003107.1:110213-152123 GCA_013396735.1 Grallaria varia
AAACATTTGTTACATTTCTGTTTAAATAATCAAAAGCCTTCATGGCAGATTTTGTTCGGTATTTTTTCTTGCATTTTTTAAACCAATAACACAATGTTTAAAAGGAATGTATTGGGTCATATTGAGTTTCCTTGTCTGCACAATGGCAGAATATTATTATTTTATTATTATATCCTCAAATATTAAGTATACCTCTGAGTCTCTCTCTCCTTGCTGCTCTTAGAAATGAATTCTTTTGCCTGGTTCCTGGCGCTGCTCTAATACATCTGCTCATCTGGCAACAGAGACATTTATTAATCTTAAAGTGGGTCCATAAAATACAAATGAGAGGGTTTTTCTATGCTTGAAATGATACAAATCACTATTTAACAAATGTTTGTATTGGGTCATTTGATTGTCTTTCTCCTTTTCCCATTCTCTCCTGTCTGTTTTATCCTTATGTGTACATGCCTGTGTGTGTATTTCATGCAACAAATGTATTACTTGATCATAGATGTCTTGAATTCTTACACCAAAGTTCTATTTCAGGGTTTGTTTTGATTCCTGAAGTACATTTTTGAAACCTTTCATTTCACTGGCATGGTACTTCTAAACTAATTCTGAAGGACAACTTGCCATTATAGGAATATTTGGTGTGGAGGAGAAGAGAAGAAAACTAAGCTTTGTGGAACTGCTGAATGAGTAAGGGAATAATGATGGAGTTTTAGGGATTTTTGAAGTGATCAGGAAGCATGAATTTCAGCTGCAGTGTGTTGCAGAAGTGGAGAAGGGGCTTTCTTTTTTTCTTTTTTTTTTTTTGATAGAAACTACTCTGCTGCTAGTTTGATAAAGTTAAGTAGCAGTCAAAAATCTTTCTATAAACTGTCTCTGTTTTGCTGGGAATAAAAGCCAGAAGGGAACTGTTAGTGACAAGCTGAGCCTGTTAGTTATTGTGCACAGCTGTGTGTAGAATATCCAAAGCACTGTAGTTAGATGCTCACTTATGATCTGAAAAATTGCTGATACTTAAGAACTTCTGCTATGAATAATTGAAATTAAATTCTAAACAGTTTGAGAATATTTTAAAGCCAGCATAGTTGAATTTTTGAAAGATTGAAATGCTTAGTTAAAGTTGAATATAATTATAAAATGATGATTGTTCTGTTCTACCTTGATTTGCAAAATGCATGGTTTTGCTGGCTCTATCCGTTCCAGGCAGCAAGATCTTGCTAATGAAATTTCACTTTTGTTTGAACTGACCCATTCATACCTGTTTTTCATCTGTCTTTGTTATGCCCTTTGGTTTAACTTTGTTCTCCTTACACCCCAAATTTTCCTCTCCTTTTTATTATAAACTCATGGCAGGGCCTGCTTGGTGAACTCATTCTGTTACAACAACAAATCCAGCAGCACGAAGAGGAAGCGCGCAGAGCCGCTGGCCAATATAACATGGGCTCATCCCAGCAGAAGCGAAAGGTGATGGCTTAAGGGACGATATGTACTGCATTCACACTAATCAAATACTCCAGCCTTCTGTATTTGAGCTGGGAAAATCTACCTAATTAAATCATGGGCCCAAATTATTACTACAGCCAACTTCACTACAGTGTAGTGTGTATGTATAGTCCTGTTTCAGTTTAACCAAGTTGCATTTAAAGCATGATGTTAAAAGCTTAACGGGTACTTTGTGTCACTTGGAAATTGTATGTTCTCTGCCTCTATAAAAACTGTTTTTTAAAGTTCATAGATAAAAAATTCATTTAAGGAAAGTATGTGAATCAATGTCAAATCTCTTTACTGTTGATTATGGTAGCTCTTTCTTCTTAGAGTGTATCTATTTACAGGCAGTATATCTCTGGGGAGTTTTTTCGCTGTTTTATACTGTTACCAATCTGAAAATGAAAGCAACTCCTTACAAACAATTTTGCACAGACAATTGAATACTGCTGTTAATAACAGGATCAACTGTATATTAATCAAAGGTAGTCCTTTGTTTTCCATCTTAAAGCGGAATTTATACTGATATGTTGTTGTTGAACATCTGCAGTTCACTTTACTGACTTAATTTAGGCCCGGGTCATTTTATTAATTACTCTATGGTTGGTATTAATTGGAAATTCTTCTAAATTGGGATGTTTTAGTTGTCTAACGTGTTACAGACTGTAGTTCTTAACCACATTGCTTTGTTGGCTGCTTCTGTGCCCCTTCAAAAGCTTTCCGATTACTTGTACCTTTCAACAGCTTTGGAATTGAGCACTGAATACAGAACTTAATATTCTGTACATCTGAAGATAAATCCCACAGAAAAAGGAACATGCTAAATATGAACTAAACTTTTAGACGTAATTGCATAGCAGTTAATTAGTTCTCATGCTTTTTAGTCTGTCAGCAGGGGAAAATCACTGTTCTCTGAAAGTATAGTAACATTTCATACTCTATTTTACTTTCTTGCCAAATTATTTTTTATCATTTAGAGTTACAACCCCTGGCCACTCTAAACTTTTAATGCTTTTTTACTTAAAAAAAAGATGGTGAAGGGCATATCTTCCTCATCTAATTTTTCAGATTTATTTACTTAATATTCTGTCTGGATTTAAAATAACCCTGATGTGTTTTGTCCTCAGTTATACTGAGCCTAAGCATTGTACAATAAAATATAATGTAAATGCAATTATTTGAGATTGTTTTATCTCAGTAGGTGACCTACAGCTCTTCTTGCATTCATTCCCTTCCAGATGCATATTTTAGTAAGAGTAAAGATGTCTTCAGTGGTCTAAATGTTCTCTATTTGTTTAGTTACTTTTTTTTTTTTTTGACAAAGGTAACTCCTTCAGCCTCTGTAAGGTTGTATACAGTTTGAGAGAGTTGGAATATGGAATTGTACCTTGAAGTGTATAATAAAAATGTATGAATTGTAAAAATTGCCAGAAAAGCAATACAATATTTTGATATATAAAAATTTATCAGCCCCATAACACAATGAGGAAGGAAAATGAGCTTGATATTACATTTGTTTCTGATTGAAATTTCACTTTGTTAGTACTTTGTTGCAACTAATTCCACAATTCCCAAGCTGTGAAGCACCTTCAAGGGCTATCTTTGTAAATGTTATCCTGCCTTCCATGGCTGGTGCTTTGTGTTGCCTACCTTTGCATATAAAAAGTTTTAATTTAGCATTCAAGCGTCCCATTTGGCATAAATGGTTTTTGACAAGGAATGTGTCTTTGTCATGCTAATCATTTTTCTTCCATCAAATTGAAAGAGATGGTAAACTATTTTCTTGAATATCTTAATACGGTGGTATGACTCAAAGATTCCAGTCCTTGATCCAGATTCCCCTTTGGAAGAATAAATTGTTCCCGTCATTGAAATAAGTCATCTTGGGTGCTTTTGAAAATACATAAACTTGTTTATTTTTTAACTGAGTTGGCTTGCTTGCCTCTCTGTTAGAGAGCATCATAATTTTATTTCCATTCTTGGATACTTTATTGTCCAATTTGCTTGCACGTCTTTCCATTTTAACGTAATTACTCAATATTAAATCTACTGCTGTTGTAAATTGAATAATAGTAAGAACCATCTCACAATCAGGACAGGATACTAAAAACAAAAATGGAATTGTTTCCTGTTGCGTTTTTTTGGTCAGTCTTATTATAAATATTTAGCACTATCATTTTTGAGTCCTATACAACTGCATTGTGCATGGCTGCTTGAATGCATTTTGTCTGGGCATTGATAATTTCATGTATATTACTAGAAATTTTTGTAGTTTAGTAGATGATCAGTTTAAAATTATTTGTAGTCTCGTTAGAGAATATACAAGACCAACAACTGTGGTTTCAAAGGTACTGGTTTTTCAGAGGCATGTAACTATTTTGTTCAATATGTGACAAAAGTTGTTGGAAAGCAACCACTGTGCAAAATGTTTAACTCTATAAGGTGCTTTTGGTAATCTTAGTAAACAGGTATCTGCATCTGTGGAGGAACCCTTGATTAAAAAGGGCTCTCCAGTTTTCTTTTCTCATAACTCTTTATGCTGTCTATGGGGAAAGAAGGAGGAATCTTGGTGTGCAAACCCTGCAGAACTGGATTAAACAAATACTGATGTGCCTATATAGACATATTTTAATAGTTGATTTTTTTAATATTTTTTTTCTGTAGAAATCATAGATTGGTCAGGTGTGGCTATTGGTACTTCAGATTGTAACTTTAGCTTTTATTGGCAACTTAAAAATTATTAGCACTGTTTGGGAGTACACATTCAAAACACTGTTTGTATGAACACTGAAATCACACCTTCACCAAATGCTGAGGCAAATACATTGTTCTAGATCTGTTTATTTTTGACATAGCTTACCTAATTTTCCTTGTTAGAATTAATCATCTAGTGCTAGATAATTCTTTGCTTCGTATGTAGCAACTTGCAGCTCTGTGCAGTATTTTGACTTACTGTGTTGAACATAAGCACCCAGCCCGTACAGACAGTGCCCGTGTGGTCGGAGGTGCCTGTCAGAAGGGATGGACTTCAGAGGTGCATCGTGGCCCCACAAGCCCTTTGAGAACAAGTTGCTTAAAAGCAGAGTGCAGGAGAATATAAACCTCTGCAAGTCTGCAGCACATGGAAACACTTTATTTTCCTTTTCTTCAATTTTCTTGTTTCTTTTGACTCTCCACTCCCTTCTCTTTGCTCTCCTATTTTGATTTTCCCTTTATGTCTCTGAGGTGTTGAAACTCTGTATATATGTAAATGAATATTTACATATGTCGCCTTGTGGCTGCACCATCAAGTGCTCTGTGTTAAACTAACCCTGTTTCTGATGCGCTTTTGTTACTACTGAACTAATTATCAGAAATTAAAAGCTATTTTACAGCACTTCCTCTTTGCTCTTTATGAACCAGGAAAATAATTGGACAAAGTGGAAGTGTCAGCTTGGATTTCTTTCTACAAAGTGCAGACACAATTCTGTACATTACAGGCTTAGTAGCTAAATGATATTAATCACTATGAATAATTGTGGATTTTTTTTTCTTGTTAAATCTGTAACAATTAGTGTGAAATTATGGTAATGGAATTAATATATATGTCTAAATGACAGCCGTCCTCTGCATATTAAATAATGTGCTCTTTCTGATATGAAGCTAACTTGAGTTGTAAATGTCACATGAGCTTTTTTACATGAACTTTATTTAAATATTGAAGCTTTCAGTAATTGTTTAGATTATAGTTTTTTCCAAATTATTTCATCAGTCGACTATTAGATTTTATGCTGTTTGTAAATATTTAGCAATTTGTATTGCACCATTTATGCTTTTGTCTGTGTGTTTTTAAAATGGCATTGTTTTAGACAAGTGTTTATTACATCTTGACGAATGTATTTTATGAATATTTGTCTCAGAATGGTTCTTAATGCCTGATCTTATTACATTAATGCCTTGAACTTCAAAATACATTGTACTATAATATCCTGATTTTTCCAGTTTTTAATGTAATTTAATTAATTTTGAAATAACCCTTCAAGACTGTCCTACCTAACATTTATGAAGTTGTGCAGCACGTTTAGAATTATCATTCTGACAAACAAGTGTGAAATAAGAATTCTTGTGAATATGCAGAAATAGCGAATACTCGCCTGAAAGTACTTTCTGTAGCAGCAGGTGTTTAGTGATTGTATCCCATTAAGATCATGCTATTCAGAGAATGAACATATAAAATCCTGAGACATTTAGTTCAGTGGCCAGAAAACACAGTGCTGTATAAAGTTGCTTTTCCCTAACACTTTCCTAATGTTAAGCCTTGAAGGGTTAATTTTTGCATTTGCATGTACTGAAATTCAGACTGTTCCTTGATGTGAACTTCCTGTGGCAGATGGAGCTTTCCATTTGCTAAAAATTTTCCAAATCTCACATGCTAATTGAAGGATTTTACTTGTTTTAAAATGCATGTAAAGTCAGTTTTCTTATGTGAAATGAAGCTTTCAGTTTGTGATTTGGTTACTTGCAGAAGTTAAACTAAACAAGTGATAGTAGCCATGATAATTTTTCTTTGTAGGTTTCTGACAAAGAGAAGATTGATCAACTTCAAGAAGAACTTCTACACACGCAGGTGACTTTTCTGAGTTACTGATGTCTTAAGTAGTGATTTATGTGCAGCAGACTGAGATTTACTAGACAAAAGCACTCCTGAAATACATTTGGTAAAAATGCTGTGCTTTTTTCAGTACAGTCTTCTTGTGTTGGCACAGACCAAAGGTCAGTCTAGTCTGTTCTTTCTCTGACAGTGAGTTACAGAATGCAAGACCTCATTCTAGCAAAGTTTTAATCTTCATGATTAGCAAGGCAAGCTAGATTTTTTTTTGAGGGTTGATGCATATTGTAGTCATATTTGTCAGTATTTTCGTTTGCTTGCTCACTTTTCTTAAGTTAATGTACTTAATCTTTTATCTGTAGGCTTCTAAACTGATTGGCTCTTCAGCTCAGCCACATTGTTTTCATACAGGTTTTCCTAACCTCTTGATATATTTGCTAGCTTTGAACGCATTTATTACTTTTTTTTTTTTTTTATAACAGCTTGAAATTTCATTTGTTCTTAAAAATACACTCAGGCCAAATGCATTACTACATCACAGAAAATGGTTTCCAGAGTAGGTATCAAAACTCTGTGTGTGTGTGTATACATATATTTATCATCTTAGGAGTACTATCATAATCTTCTAAACAGGACTGAGCTGGTACAATTGTGTCTTGAACTGAGGTTGTATGCTGAAGAAAGGATCTAACTAGGCTTGAAAATTCACATTTAAGCTGTGTGATCTTTTTGATTGAATGGACCATTCCCACTGACAATTTCTGGCTGATTCCATATGTGTAACTTCTTTGAAAATGATGCTGAAGGTGCTTAAAGATTGATTTATGTATTTCCAAGTCTGAACAGAGTGGTTTTACTAGACACTTGAAGCAAAGGAGTTGCCTTGCAAAAAAATTCAGATAGTCTTCTCTTAATGGCCTTGTATTTTTTAATAACTGTAACAATCAAAAAGGCTTCTATATTTTTGAAGGACTATCCTGAGGGATTCTCCATTTCAGAGGTAAAGTTTTGTTTATGGTAGTGTACTGTTTCCATAATTACACGAGTATATTTGCGCTACTGTTTTATAGCTCAAATACCAAAGAATGCTCGAGCGACTAGAGAAGGAGAACAAAGAATTAAGAAAATTGGTACTGCAAAGAGATGACAAGGGAATTCATCAGAGGAATTTAAAGGTATTTATGTATTACAAAACCACATAGAAATGTAATTATGCCATATTTTCCAGTGTTTCCATGATGCTATTCTAAATTGTATTTGTTAATTCATATATGAATTTTCAACATTAGTTCTAAGGTACTTCAGCTAAATTTTTGACTCATCCAGGCTTTTATAAGTATCTTTCTTTTTTTTTTTTTTAACATGTAACTTTTGAAAATGGCTTCGGTTGAAGAGCACTGGCATCTAACTAAATAACTTTACCAAGTGATTGGGAAATGTACATTGGGTTCTTTGATGTAGCTTCACTATAATTTCTAATAATCTTGCTTATAGCTCTTCTTGGATACATAGTCTGATACCTGTGTACTTTGTCATGGCTCTTACTGAGTTTGGTAGGAAAAAGTTCTAGAGCCATCACTTAATGGCTCTGTAAATCCGGGGAGGCTGAACTAAGTGTGCTTTTACTTTTGCCTGCCAACACCCTGAGCATTCTAAAAATGGTTGCTTTCTAACTCTCTCTACATCATTTGCTGACCAGTATTGATCTTGCTGTTTCCTCTGAGAACTGGAAGATAAAGAGTTCTTATTTGTACAGAATTAGATTGATAACTCTATACCCTTGTTAATGCTTGTTGTTTGTCCAACTAAAGATATAAGTTGATGTTTAATGGAAGGAACTCAATTCAGCGTCTTAACTTGGACACTGAAGTTTGAGCTCTTATGCTGTACATAAGTAAGAGCTCTCATTTCTTCCTTCAGCAGGGTGCTGTAGTGTTTTCATCCACAGGAGGCAAGGAATGATTTTGCTTGATACTGTACTTCATGAAACAAAGATCTGTGCTGCACCTTAGACAGTTGAGGTTTCAAGCCATCGTGAGAGAATAAAAACATTTTTACACATGAGTTTCCGGATGAAGTGGTCTGAAACCCAGTCTTAATTGACTGTGTTTTCCCTCTGTACTTCTTTTTTGTAGAAATCTTTGATTGATATGTATTCTGAAGTACTTGACATCCTGTCTGATTATGATGCCAGTTATAATACTCAAGATCACCTACCTCGAGTAAGTACATAACAAATTCAATGGGTTTTACTGAAACACCAGTCTTATAATTGAATAGAGCATTTAAGTATATTCCAAAATAATCCAGAGCTAGTGCTAGGCTGTTTTCTTGTGACTCCAGGTTTTTTGTTTAAGACATGTTCTTAATTTTAAAAGCAATAAGATAATTTTGAGAATAACACGTTAAGTCTGTCTTGGCTCATATATAAAACCCCATCTAGGCTCAGATACTGCTGCTATGCTTAGCTTTTAATTTTAAATGGTTTCAGTCAGGCTGCCCCATCCTCCTTGGCTTTGTAAAATGGCTGTTGTTTCCCAGTGTGTGTGAGTAGAGCCCAGTGGGGAAGGTGTCCTGCCTTCTTGCAGCAGTGCTGTAGCTGGACCATGGGAAGGGGTTTGACTGGCCTGACTGCTGGTGTAGGGAGAGCCAGGAATGCTTCCTGCTTGCACAGCTGCCTGTACCACTGATAGCTTCTATAGGAAGCTGCTAAGATGGAGAAATGACAGCAACCCCTTCAGAATTCAGCTTTCTCCAGGCAGAAGAAGCATCTACTGGATGAGTAGTTTTACCTGCTGAAAGGATTTTGTACAAGAAGAGAAGAGCTGCCTGCCATGGGTGCTGCAAGTCCTTCCTGTCTTCAGTAGGTGGACTGATAGAGTGCTTTGTGGACTGTGCTGTCTTAAGCACAAGTCAATTTTTTTGCCTGACTACAACTTAGTATTTCTTCAAAGATTCCATCTTTAAACCAATGCATTTTTTACCAAATAGAACGCAGTAGCTGTAGCTGTTCATACAGATTCATGTCTTTCTAGTCAGCTTTTGTATAAGCTTCCAAAATGTCCTGCTGAAAGCCAATGGCTGTTTAAACTTTCACTTAAGGTGGTGGTCGTTGGAGATCAAAGTGCAGGAAAAACCAGTGTGCTAGAAATGATCGCCCAAGCCCGCATATTCCCTCGAGGGTCTGGGGAGATGATGACACGCTCCCCTGTTAAGGTAAGAAACATTACAATCTCTGAATCAGTATTTGCTGTATTGTTCTCCCTCTGATTGTGCCATTAATTGAAGTATACATAAACATATTTTTATAAAATGGCCTCTAAGCAAGGTGATTGTTTCAGCCAATGACAAAACCTCTGCAGGCCAATATATAATTCATGTGTACTATCTGTGTAGTAGTAGTACTGACTACCATTAAGTAGTCCTGTGCTGTGTACTTCTCATGTTTCTCTGTGTTAGATTTGCTATGTTTTCTCATTAGGCTTTTACCATTTAGGTAACCCTTAGTGAAGGTCCCCACCATGTGGCTTTATTCAAAGACAGCTCTCGGGAGTTTGATCTGACCAAAGAGGAGGATGTAAGTGACTGGAAGTTAATGTGACTTTTATTAGTTCTCTGCAAAAAATTGTGTCTTTGTAATCTGGAAGTCCCTGTTTAATTAGAGTGAAATTTGGTATTTTGCTTTTCTTATAACAGCTTGCAGCTTTGAGAAATGAAATAGAAATCAGAATGAGAAATAGTGTGAAAGAAGGGTGCACTGTTAGCACTGAGGTAAGACTTGTCATATATTTAGTGGCAAATATCTGTATATGTGTATCTTTTGTAAGCATTCTTCAACTAGGATAATGTGGTGAATCCAGATTGTGTATACTTAGTATTTTGCACTATACAAAGTGTATTTGGACTGTTAAAATCAGTTTTGTATCAGTTACTTGCATTTAAAGTTGTACTTTCTGTTTAAAATTTACAGGTTGTTGCTGATTAAAGCATATGTGTGTAAATATGCATTTATATTTATGTAAGTGTGTTTGTATATGTAACTACATGGAAAGTAGTTGTGTGCATAAACCTTGAATTTTAATTTTACCTCACAGACCATCTCCTTAAGTGTGAAAGGTCCTGGTTTGCAGAGAATGGTATTGGTTGATTTACCAGGAGTCATTAGTGTAAGTATGCAATAAATAACAATTTAAAATTAAGCCATGTGAGTGAAGTAGTGTTATTGGTGAGAACATTAGCTGTTGGGGTTTTTTTAACATCTTCATTTTCTTTTTTTTTTCCTTTAAATATGTATTTTCATATACATATTAAAGACTGTGACATCAGGTATGGCTCCAGATACAAAGGAAACTATCTTTAGCATCAGCAAGGCCTACATGCAGAATCCTAATGCCATTATCCTCTGTATTCAAGGTAATTAGCATCTACGTAGTTATCCAACTGGCAGGATTTTTTTTTAATCATGATTCTTAAGTTACTCTGGGGTCTGCCCTGATTGTATTATTTTTTCTTTGGGATGATTTGTATGGTGTACAGAGCAACATGCTGTGGAATGTCTGTTTATAAATTAAGGCAGTCTGTGGCAAAAAAGCAACTTTTTGATAAGGGTTTTTAGTCATTAAAGAAAAATGGTGGTGATAATAATATTCAAGATTTCTTCAGATGTCTTTCTGGAGGCAGCATACAATAATGGAGTTGACTATTTTGAGCAAGCTGGTATTGTTCAAAAATGACGCGAATACAACAAACCAGTTTTTTATGATGCTGGGAACAAAGCAAATTTTCACTGTGTGTACCAAAAAAAGGGTCCAGTTTTACTGGTTTTAAGTTGCAACATGAAACCTACTTGATGGCAACTGAGTCTTCAGTACTGTGTGTTAGATTACATAGTCCCTAAAATACAACTTTGTATTTATTTTAGATGGGTCAGTAGATGCAGAACGCAGTATTGTCACAGACTTAGTCAGCCAAATGGATCCCCAAGGAAAAAGGACAATTTTTGTGTTGACTAAGGTTGATCTTGCAGAGAAAAACGTGGCTAGTCCAAACAGGGTGAGTTGAAACTGTTTTTCTCATATTGAGATGGCTGAAGTCACACATGGTAAAATGTCAGAGATGCTGTCAGAAATACAGGACCTCACTTACCTGTTCTGGATGGTTTTGAGTGCTTATTTTCTTATTCAGTATGATTTTTTTTTTTTGGTTGTTGTTTTAATCTCACTCAGGCCTTGCTTTTAGGGATGAGCTATGTGACTTCAGTCTCAGCTTGCTACAATACTGAATCCTTTCACGAAGGTGTCCTGAGCAAGTTCCATTTCCTGAAAAAGCTTAAGGGTTTTCTTGAATAGACGTTTTTCATATATTTTGCTGTGTTGTGCCCTATTTGTTTTATGCCTTTATTTTTTGTTTGTTTTGTTTTAAATATTAGTAGAACTCATGACAAACTGCTCATGTCCCATGACAAACTGCTTCCTGCAGTAGTCTATGCATAGATATAGCTAGATCTGGCTTTAAAATTGTGCTGAAGGTACAAGAATGTCTCTGTGCAAAATTAACCATGTTTTTTTAATCCTTTGTTTTCATAGATCCAACAAATCATTGAAGGCAAACTCTTCCCAATGAAAGCTTTGGGTTATTTTGCAGTTGTTACTGGAAAAGGTAAAGAGAGCTCTAGCTCTGCTTATTTTGTCCTTGGTAGCAGAGAAAACTGTCTAAATGGAACTGTTGCAGCACTCTTTTCTTTCTCCAGGGAACAGCAGTGAAAGCATTGAATCTATTAAAGAATATGAAGAGGAATTTTTTCAAAACTCAAAGCTATTAAAGTATGTTGCTATTTTATTATTTTTACTAAAATGAGCCTGTGTTGGAAAATCCTAGGATCAGTTTTTCTTGTGTAACTAAAAAGGTTTGCAATGTGGAAACCTCATTTGAGGTTTAATCTCCTTAAACTAAGTAAAATGTTGAAGTGACTAAGTTGTGCTGGTTTCCTAATGCTGGCTGTAAGTCAGTGGAAACAGACAGGCACCTTCTGGCACCAGTTGATTCCACTGCAGTTCGAGGTTTCTGTGTCTTTCCATTGGCTCTACAAGAAATAAGTTCCAGCCTATGTCCAGGCACTTGATACAGCTGGGAGGAGGGAACACAGCCCAAATATGAGTTGTGGTGCCTCTCAATATCAGTTGTCTCAGTGTGACCATGTTGTATTCAAAGGGTTACATGATGTGTTCTGAGGGAACTTCATAGAATAGAGTTTTGATTTTACAGGCCTGTATTTCTCAGCAAGATACCCTGTGTGGCCCTTGGGACCACAGTACCTACCCTGCAACGTCTAGATAAAAAATTCTTTGGGGTGTGGGTTTTTTGTTTGTTTGCTTGCTTTTGGTGATTATCTACACTGCATGTTTTGGAAGAAGAGACTGGATTTTGGATTAGGTGCACGTTTACATCTTATTTTCTGCTATAAAAAAGCTTTATTCTTGGGAGGAGACAATGTGGACCAGAAAGCATGGGTAGGCTAGATATCCTCTAGCTGTCTTTCTTTACAGAACATGTATGCTGAAAGCACATCAGGTAACAACAAAGAACTTAAGTCTTGCTGTGTCAGATTGCTTTTGGAAAATGGTGAGAGAGTCTGTGGAGCAGCAAACAGATGCTTTTAAAGGTAAACATCTTTTCAAAAAAGAAACCTAAGTGAAATAGCAACTTGCTGTTAAACACATGTATTTTGCCAACATGCTTGGGCAGTTGTGTTTTATATGAACAATACTTCTTGTTAATTGATAATCGTCCCAGTTAATCTTTATTTAAAAAAAAAACCAAAAAAGTAATTCATGGTATGAAGTACCCACTTGCTCTAAAAACCAAAGGAGCAAATGAGTATGGAGAAAAAAAATCAAGGGGTTTTTTGGTGGTGTTTTTTTTCTGTGAGCAAAACACAGT
The DNA here is from genome assembly GCA_013396735.1 of Grallaria varia. Classification (NCBI taxonomy): domain Eukaryota; kingdom Metazoa; phylum Chordata; class Aves; order Passeriformes; family Formicariidae; genus Grallaria; species Grallaria varia. The sequence continues at coordinate 123,217 of VWZG01003107.1, forward strand.
TCTTCTAGTGAATTCAGATATTGTTTAAAATGGCTTTCTACATGAAGGTCAGGGCAGGACTGACTTGTGCAGAGCTGGAAGTTGAATGGCTCTTTCTAGTATGTTCTTTTAATGCATGAATTCTGCAATTTGCAGACAATATCTGGGCACAGACAGCAATATCTGGGCACAGACAGCAAAAAATTCTGCTCATTTGCAGGCGCACTTAAAATGCTTTGCGGGTTTGTTATAATCAAGATCTGTGGCAATTTTAGGTGCGGATAAACTTTTAAAGTAGTGATGAAGTTTATTTATGGCCAATTGAAAAACTTAAGACCTTATTTCTGATTTTTACAGCCACACGTTTCAATCTTGAGACCGAATGGAAGAACAATTACCCCCGTTTGCGAGAGCTTGACAGGGTAAATTACACTACTGATTTAATTGGTGTACTACAAAGGGTTGAAGATTATAAATTAAAATTTGTACCATTTCATCTCATTTGTAAAGGTTTCTTAGACTTATCATAAAGAACTGACATTTTAAAGAGTGAAGACAGTGTAAATTATTCTAGAGGAGGGAAATAGTGAGCTCTGTTTTATGAAATACTGTTCTTCAAAATTGTGATACTTCATACTTAAGTCCTTCACTCTTCTAGTGTACAGTTACCTGACCCAACTTGTTCCCAGGAACAGGTCAGTGTTTCTTTGTGACCTTGGTGGAATGCAATAGAGAAGTTACATTCTCTAGTCTTTCAGACAGACAGAGTAGCAAAATAATTAGGATCTCATTCTCTAATTCTTTTATAGAGATCATGAATGTTGAAGTGCCATGCCTGGCTGGAGGCATGCAAGAGGTGGGTGGGAAGTTTTATGGTAAACCAGCTTATGAGATGCACATACATTGCTCAGAACATGACCAGGAGGTATAAAGGCTGTAAGAGGTTTAAAGACTGTAAGAAAAAGTATTTGGAGTTTTTTTTTACTTTTTGTATGGAAACATGATCAAACTATACTTAATCTTATTATTTCCTTTTACATAGAATGAACTGTTTGAAAAAGCCAAGAATGAGATTCTTGATGAAGTCATAAGTTTGACTCAGGTCACACCAAAGCACTGGTATGGTAATTTTTTTCTTTTTTCCTTTTTTTTTTTGTTAAATTTTGTTAACTAGCAGAAGTTTGCCTTTGAAATATAAAGAGTTCTAGTAAACAAAATTCTCAAGTATGTAAGAAACTATTTTCCTTGGACAATGTTTTATCATGGCTTTTGTCCCTGTGACAGTTGTCTGTGTGTGTTTGTTATTCTGAATCAGCAAATACTTGTATAATCCCTCCTCAAAAATGATATATCAGTTTGTGCTTTGTTCTGTTTTTATACAATGTAATGAACAACAGATACTCCTCAAAAATTAAAGGAGCAATTATAGTAAGAAGTTGTCAAACGTTCATTTGAAGTATGAATGAGTAATTCCTCTTTATGTTTGGGGAGTATCATTGTGCGTATCAAAATAATGTATATGGACCTTGGAAAAAAATAAGTTTTTGTAGTTCTGGGAATCAGAGATTTGGAAATTAAAATATGTGTAATTCCTGGCTGTTAAAAGAGCTAATCTAGATGTTTGAGGGTTTCATCCTACATGTGGATCTCATTGGTAGCCTCAATTGTGTTGCAAAAGGCAGCACAGGTGTGAGAGAGAGTTCAGCCTAAGCACTTTAACCGTGTGGCATCACTGCATAGTAAAGCCACTGTACATGTAGGCTGAGAGGAGAATAGCCAGTGGAAACAATTACTTTGTCAGCTTGTGCCACAATTGAGAACCACAAAGAAAAGACTTCTTTAATGCCTTTGCTTTCAGTACCTGAATTGAACTGTTACTTGGTCAAAGATGAAAAAAAAAAAAAAAGATAAAATGTCTGACTCTTAATGATATTAGTATAATTCTGGGTATGTGGCTGTGTTCAGAGAAAGGCCTATATGCAGTGTATTAGTCTGAAATACTGTTCTAGTCCAAATGTAATGCAGGTTGGTCATTTTGGTATTTGCTGCTGTTTGTTGAGAGCTAGATGCTGAAGAACCCTGGCCCATGTCTAGTCTGCTTCATTTCATGATGTGAATTGGGTGGGTGCATAACATGAATGCTTCTGTGCATTTCTTTTGAAGGTTAATGCGTAGTGGTGATTCTAGATTTATAACACTTAATGAGCTAGAAATTAGAACTAGAAAGCTAAGTCTGGAAAAAAAGGCTTTTTTAAAAATGCCATTATATCCAGACTAAAATCAGCAGTGCATTTGATGAATGCAAGTGTTTCTATTCTGTTAAAATTCCCACTTCCAATTAAGTTTGATTGGATTAAGCAAAGCAAAAATGTATTCCTATTGATACATCAGTAAAGAAGGAATGAGATTGCATTTGTTCTTAATCAGAGAACTACTCTTCTCCTGCAGTGCATGTTAAGTGGTAAAATCCATAACAGATGGGTTCCAGCACACCCTTCAAGTGAATGCAAGTGAAACTGATTTGCCACATTTCTGGTTCTTTTAATGGTGATCAAGAACGATCAGTAACTGATGTCTGCTTGAACACTATTAAATCATCCCATTTTAAACAAAGCTTTTTAAAAATATTTTAGACATGTTTTTGCTGGTGGCAATATTTATTGAAAGGTAATTTTTTTTCAACTTTTAAATCCTTGAGTATTCTGTATAAATACTTTTACTACCCTGAACATGCTGAATATCTCTCAAAAGCAGAAAAATTAGTGACTTTGATCCAGTATGAATAGCATGAAAGAGAGAGAGCTTCAAAATTTTTAGTTCTCAAGGAAGGATACTTTAAACACAACATAAAATTTTCAGTGATTGTATTGTTGAGGAGGCTTCTGTCCTGAACTTCAGCCCATTTGCAATAAAAGGTCTTGAGTCTTGTACCACCAAAAAATAGCAGTTTTTATTCTTCGTCTCTGAGGTCTCACCATTCTGCCAAATCTGGCATTCATATGATCTAAGCTGATTTAGCATTCTGAGCAAGCATAAAATTAGCTGGCAGGAGACCCATGCCCTATATTAGAGACTGGCAGGAGCAGAAGCAGCATGACTGGCTCTGTGGGTACTGGGTGCATGTTACACTGGCTCAACTGAGTTGTCGCACTGTAAGGTTTCCTGAATAAGCTTATTGCAATTTTAAAAGGTTGAAGTTGGATTATTTTCATCGTTACTTCATGAAAGGCACCATAAATAGGAAAGTAGTGCTAAGTTTTATAGAGAAATGAAGCTCATTTGTTAATGGATGTCAGTGTACACTTTGGTAAAAGGTTGGACTTGTCATCTTATTTAACTGGTTGTCAAATCTGGGAGCAATCAGTGAAAATCCCAGATGGAAGACTATAACACGTTCCAACAATCAAATCAGAATACTGCAGAAACAAACCCACATGCTCTTTTGCAAGCATGGACTTTAGTCACATCATTTCGATGCTTTGCAGTCTGCCCCCACGTTGTTCCCCCACCTCCCATGCATATGCACACACAGCTTGACATGGTTATACTGGTATAATTAAAGGCTTGAAGGAGCTGTTGTGCAGTGCAGTGGCAACTGTGAGAGTCTTAGGGGCCAGCTTCTGAAGCCGTCTTTGCTGCTGAAAACATTGTGCATTTGTATCCTTAGTTCCATGCGGATTTTGATTGAAGTCCTGATGTTAAAGAGTATTTTCTGTGTTCTGTAGTCTTGTTTTCTCAGTGTTTCTAACAAATTGAATGCATACCTGTTAGTCATTTATGTATTGGAAACCATCACATGTGTTACAACTTTCATTTTAGGGAGGAGATTCTTGAGAAAACTTTATGGGAAAGGGTATCCACTCATGTGATTGAGAATATATACCTTCCAGCAGCACAGACTGCAAACTCAGGGACGTTTAACACCACTGTGGACATCAAACTGAAGCAGTGGACTGACAAGCAACTGCCTAATAAAGCAGTAGAGGTGAGAATTTAGTTATTTAACTAAAAAAAAAAACCAAAAAACCCCTCTTAAAATCTGTGCAAAGCCTTTTAAAATGAAAGTGTAACTCCAGAAGTGTACGGTGTTTTTTCAAGGGCTGACTGCAGTTCTTTTAATCAACTTACATGTCAGAAAAGGCTGACAAGATCTCAATGTTCAGAAGCATACAGAGCACAAAGATTGTACTTTTGCTCTTCTGGTGAATTTTGCCTGCTGGAGACCAAAAAAACCTGTTTTTACAAGGTTAAAAAAAACCCTTCAAGTAGGTATGGTCATATTTAATAGACTTATACAACTTTAACAGAGTTTTCTTGCAACAATATACTGAAGCAAAGTTTAGTGTTGCCTTTATTAGTAAAGGTTAAGGCAGCAAAAGAAAATTCAGTGGCTTACTCTTATGCTTGCATGTTTTTTTCAGAAAGTCTCCAAATTGTCATATGTGTAAGAATTGTCATAAATGTTCCCTTAGCAGCTGATGCACAGTGTAATGGTCCATTTCAGGAGGAATTGTTTGCTCACTTTCTAGGTGGCCTGGGAGACTTTGCAAGAAGAATTTTCCCGTTTCATGACAGAAAAAAAAGGAAAGGAGCATGATGATATCTTTGATAAACTGAAACAAGCTGTCAAAGAAGAAACTATTAAACGACATAAATGGAATGAGAGAGCAGAGGATAGCCTGGTATAATGTAGTGGGTTTTTTTGCCTTGTTGACTAAGTGCTGTTGAAATTTTTTTGCTGAAGTTGCATATTCAATGTTTTTGCATTCTTTCATTGTAATTGTGAAATGACAGTATTTGTCCATCTCACATTTTCTACATATTTTAATACAGTGTTTCTCAATCAATTTTGTTATTATCTTCTATTAGTTACTGCCCTAAATAACATATAATAACACTGGTTTGGTTGGTTCAGAAAAGTCCTCCATAGTCCGCTGGCTGCACAAGGACAGCCTGGTGAAAATTGTTTAGCATCAGCTCATTTGTTCTGTTTGGTGTAACCGCATAAAGTAACATCATTTCATTACCATCTTTATAGGGGGATTTTGTGTCTTCTGTGTTTTTTACATTATCAATGCTAGGCTGTAGAAAAGTGTCAAATTAAAGGCATACAAAATTATTTTTGGCAGTGCTTTAAAATGTGTGCCTCTTGAATAAATTGCATGTGCCCAATAGAAGCTGTTTTAGTAAACATTAAAGAATTAAGAGAGTGCTAGATATTTTTTTTATTAAACCCTGAATAAATTATTTATTACATGCTAAAATGTCATTCTGTATTGCAGCGAGTGATCCAGCACAATGCCTTAGAAGATCGGTCAATATCAGATAAACAGCAGTGGGATGCAGCCATTCATTTTATGGAAGAGACACTCCAAAGTCGGCTCAAAGACAGTGAGTTGTCTGATGTATTCCACTTTTCTATACTTTTTACACTGGACTAGTCTGTGGATCTTGTTCACTTCACTGCAGTGCAAGCTTTTGTATCAGCCCAACTGACACAGTGGTGTCTATCTGAAGTGGTACTAAAACTGATAGAAATATTTACTAAAAGCCCCAAAAGCTTGTGCTCTTGCTCTTGCAATGAGGCAACTGAAAGATAAGCAGTAGAGGTGTGCAGAGTCAAAAAGTGGTACAAATGCACACGTAGAAGAACAAGATAACTTCAGGGTTTGTAGTGTAATTAGTTTTGATGCAAGTTGCAACGTAAGATTTTTTTAAATGCTTGGCTTGGAACCAGGGGGGCTGTTGTGGTTTTTATATACTTCCTTTCAGTATCTACCCATTGGTGGTCATTTTTAAATTTCAGTAAAATACATCAACTGTTGCTTCAAGTAGAAGACACGTGACTTGTCTCAATATGGCCTATCTTATGTTCTTGGACATAAAATGTTCATTTTTCTTCATGTACCCAATTTTAGAACTATGAATTTGACTAGTTGCGTATATTTGATGTGATAGTTACTATCATGCTTCGTTTTTCAGCTGAATCTGTTATTGAAGATATGGTGGGTCCAGACTGGAAAAAACGGTGGTTATACTGGGTAGGCCGCACCAAAGAGCAGGTAAAAGGGAAAAAATGAGAATTTGTAGTTTACTGCCTTTAGAAAACTTTGATTTATTACTTTGAGTAAAACTTTGAGTGAATTTTAAAGAATACAAACCTTCTTCACACTATTTAGATGACTAAAAAAAGTCATTGTTTTAATACAACAAAGAACTTCATATACTTTTCCCACTTAATTAGAACTTAATTAGTATGTGATAGCATTATTACTAGTATTCTAATCACAGTTGTATCTTCTGATTGGCCACATTCATCATAACCTTCCCATTTGTTCAGAGCTTTTGGAAATTTCTTTTGAACTTAAATAGCACCTTCCATTCAATGCCTAGAGAAAATGGGCTTTTTATATTGCTTTTTCTAGGTATTTCTCAAACTGAATCATACTTTAAAGAAGTAAGTAGTTTAAGAGAATATAGTACAGAGTAGTTGTTTCAGAGAAAGGAGTTTTACAGTCAGCTGTATGCAGCCAAGTATAGGAGAAAGGGAGTGACTTCAACCTGTGTGACTTGAATTTCATGAAAGCAACTTAAAGATATGAATCTATGAAGAGTTCTTGATAACTAATAGGCAAAAATTTCAATTCTCATCAATGTCACAGATGGTATGTGAATGTGAGCTCTGCTAGTGGATATTCATGAAGGGGAAAAGGGGCTAACACCTGTGATTTATTTTTTTCCCACTCTTCTATTCTTGTTCTGAATTTCTGTGCATTAAAAAACTAAATTAAAAATTGGCAGTGAATTGTCCATTAAAACTGCATGTGAAATGTCTTTGCACAACTACCCTTTGTAGTCACTTAAATGTAATAGTTAATAGCATCAGAGGTATGTTCTGGCTTATTAAGAAAATAGTGTTTATTGAGGAGATGCTGATGACCTCTGAATCTGTAATAATTAATTCTAACTAATAATTCCTGTCTTAGAATATCCGTAATGAAACAAAAAAGGAACTTGAGAAATTAATCAAGTGCAATGAAGAACATGCAGCTTATCTGGCAAATGATGAAGTGACAACTGTCAGAAAGAATCTGGAAGCAAGTGGAGTAACAGTGGACCCATGTCTGGTAAGAGGCAGAATTGTAACAAGACATATGGAAGCCCCCTGGTTCTTTCTAGATGGCATACAAGAGACTCCAGCTGAATACTGAATTTGTAATCCAGATGTTTCCAGATGAATTACTAAATGAATTCTTGCACGCAATTCACACTTCTGTTGGCTGTCTGACAAATGCAGTACAACGCTTTGGAATCTGTCAGTTTAGACTGAAATCGGAATCTGCTGAGCAGGTTTTCTTGCTTACATTATGACAAAGCTTGTTTGAAATTATTGTTCAGATGTTATGTAGTGGAATCAAGGCCTTCGTGAGCAAGATACCCTAAAACATACTGTGCATCCTTAAGCTTTCAGTGTAGTTGCATGTGAAGTTTGAAGTTCATTGGTACATTGAAGAAAGAGAAATTTTTAAAAAGTATTTGTAAAATGGCGGGATTTTTTTAAGAGGGTCTCAAGGGATTGTGTTGTATATTTGAAATGTTCTGGAAAAAGACATATCTCAGTGTAAGGCCCTTCGGGGTAATTAGACCTTTTATCTAATTAAAAGTAAGATTTTAAATAAATGAGAATTCAGACTTTAGTAAGTAATAGATGTAGATTTCCTCTAACAGTGACTTATTTTCTGCAGTAATTTTGACTACCTTTTCAACATTAATGCCTGTGCGTATTCTAGGTAGAAGGATCATTTAAATATCTGCTGCCCCTTCCCTATACAGTACTTGCTATTTTTTGAAAAGGTCATAGTAGCGATCCACATCTTCTGCATAGGGAGGCTGAGTGCAAATTGAGTTTTCTCTCTAGCTTAGCAACTGATCTTCTTAGTTGTGTTTTATGGGTTTTTCAAAGAGGCATATCAATACACATATTTAATTTTGAAGAACTGAAGCATAAATTAGCCTAATCAAGAGAAGTTACAAATGTTTGTTTACAGAAGACTCATTAAATATTTCTCTATGCTTTAATTTGGTTTAATTGGCAAATTAATGGGTACAACTCAAAAATGTATTCACAGTGTTACATTTAATTATATAATACAAAACAGTCCTTAAATTATTTTGGCCGCAGATGGTAATTTTAAGCACTTGATTATGTTACATGCATGGAAGAGTAGATTTTTAAATTGACAGTCATCTCTAGTGTTTGCCAAATGTAAATAACACATTAATCATAGCCCAGTTGCAGACAAATTGCTGGGAAGTATTTAAACATACGTTACGTGACAGCAATAGTGGAATTTGGAGTTATATTTTAAAATTAAATGCAATCATTAATCTATGCATGATAGCAAGTGTATGTATTTATTTATTTAGTCAAATTTAAATATTGTTTTCCTAGATTAAAGACACATGGCACCAAATTTATAGAAGATATTTCCTGAAGTCTGCCTTGAACCACTGCAATCTATGTCGAAGAGGCTTCTATTATTATCAGCAGCATTTTGTGGACTCAGAGGTAAATTGAAGAACAGATACACCTCATCTACACTGGTGTTTTGCCTTAATATTTCTATTTTAGTTGAAAAAAAATCTGAAATTACTTTAAAGTAGCCTGACCAGATAGCTAGTGATCTCAGATATGTTTTACTTGAGGCTTACAATGGGCAAAATGCCATCCTGGTGGTAATTATGTAAAATGACCACTAGATATCAGCCATGACCTAAACATCTGTTTCTAATCAATGTGTATTGAAAATACATTATTAAAACCAGTATTGTACAGGTATTGGTGTCTTGTTGTTATCCATTTCTCCCACTTTCCCATTGATAGTTACTTGCCTCACTGATACAGAAAATCCAGAAAACATCTTTATGGATTTATGGGAAAAGTATGGTCAGTAAGTTTTTAGAGTGAGTACTTGGTACCACGTGTGATCAACAGGGAAAATAAAACTACCGAGTTTTCAAACAAGTCTATGTAAATTACTTTCCAGTTTTGTAAACCGGAACTTGTGCAGCAAATGACAGTATGCATGAATTCACACGAAAAGTACGCAGTTTTCTTACCGTTATATCTTAAATCAAAAAGAAATTATTGGAAAGGTAGAGCTCCACACTTTGTGTGAAGATTTGGTTTTCTTTTAATGGGCAACAGTGATCCCCATGGAGCTTGAAATCTTTGCTGCTTCAGAAATACCTTTGCCTGTAAGGAGGGAGGGATTGAGATCACAGCATGGAGAGCTGCCTCTTCATGACACTTAACCTGCTATTCATGTTACTGTGTTTGTTGAGGTGTCCTAATGTGAAGTTAACACTCCCTCCTCCCATCCTTAAAGGTGTAGAAACTCTTTCTTCTGTTGTTAACAGATACAGCCCTTGGCGCAGCACTGTCTTCAGAAGGGTTTGTCAGACAGGGAGGCACAACCTGGAGTTCAGCTGTTGTCTCTCAGCGTGTTTGCTGTGGTGTTTCAGTGAGCATTAGGTTACACTCACCAGCCTGCATATAGTGTATGCAAATTGTTTTTCCATGGTTTCCAATGGTACAGCTCTTTCTGTTGGAAATAGCAGATGTGAGGATGATGCAGTGCATTAAATAAAGCTGATGTGGTTCTTGTAATGTATTTTTGGTGGGTTTCATTGTTACTTACACCAGTTATTCTGTGGGACTTCTGTGTAAGATCAGGGTATGAGGTTACAGTTGCTGCTTAGTGAGTGAAGAGATTGTTGTACATGTGCGACATCAGAGGTCTGACACTACAGCTTCTCTCGTTCCAGCTCGAATGTAACGATATTGTCCTCTTCTGGCGAATACAGCGAATGCTGGCGATCACAGCAAATACGCTGAGGCAGCAGCTCACTAACACTGAAGGTAAGGCTCACAGTCAGCTGAGGCATTTGAAACAAAATATTACCTGCTTCCAAAAAAGTCATCTGCTTATAATTTTGCTAGGAGAAAAAATACCCTTTGAAATTTAAAAATCCTTCTTAAAGAATTTCATGTCTTAATGGCCCAAAGGAGGGCCTTCTGTGTTCTTTTCTCCAACCAGATTAGTTAGTATTGTAACATATACTACGGCTCTGACAGACCTTCCCAAAATGTAGTCCTTAGGTCACTACAGGTGCAGAAGTATTACCACTTACTTTGTTGTTGTTGTTGCTTTGTTTTGTTTTTTTTACAGTAAGGCGCTTGGAGAAGAATGTAAAGGAAGTGCTTGAAGATTTTGCAGAGGACAATGAAAAGAAGGTGATGCTCCTAACTGGCAAGAGAGTCCAGCTTGCAGAGGATCTCAGTAAGTTCCTACTCTATAGTGTTTTGGAATGAGTGTGAAGCAAATTCTGACCACTATCCTTGAGAATTTTCAGTGTGGTATGAGTTGTACATGTGCTGGCCTTTATTTAAGGATTTTTTCCTAAATATGGTCAAATCTTACTGATTCAAAGGTGGACATGGGTAGTATAGTGTGATAAAACCATAGAATTTACACTAGATGTAATTCCATTGATACAAATATATTGCGTTACAAAATGTAGAACAAACCCTGTCAGACATAAAGATCTCCGATGTTGTGTTTATTAAGATGAGATGGCCATTATATTAAGAGATTTAACAAAGAATATCTAGCAGATTTAACCTTTCAGAAGGATTAGAGTAGTAGTTTAATGGTTTGAGTCACTCAGAAGATGTTAAGGGGTTTTATGATTAGTATAGTAAGACTTTAAACAATGAAAGTTTTTAAGGTGCCAGTCCAGGTTGAGATGATACTCCTGTTGTCAACCTGCACATCCAATAGTGTTTAGACTGACTTTTAGCTGATGGGGCTTGTCTTGCACACATATTCTGCTGTTGTTCTGTGACACTTCTGCGTAAACCCCAGCTATGCAGCTGGACTAGTAGGGGGGAAAAAACAATGCTGTGCAAAAAGGAAAATTAAAAAATACCCTTGTGATAAATGAAGTTCATGTAGTTATATAAATATCTGCATATTGACACCACAGGTGACCTTTCTTCTTAGACCTGTATTCTGTGTTTGATTTAGAAACTTTTCTCTTAAAATATGATTTTGGATATTTAATTCAGAATGAATAAATGTTACAGTCAGTGTTTCTTCTTTTAATTACCAAAGTAATTAGCCAAGTTCTGATATCAATTGGTCAGTGGGGCAGAGAAACCTTCAATTGCTGTTAGTCTCCTAAGTATGAATCATGTCTTCCATTTTTAACATCCGAAATGTAATATAAAAGAAATGTTTTGCTTATAATAAACTCAAAATCTAAGGATTTATTATGATAGTGCTGGTTTGGTTATACTGGAAATACTGTCTTATAATTGGAAGTATTATTAAAATCACAGTCAGTGGTATTTGTTGTCCTTTAGAAAGTGTTTCGATAATATTTGGGGTTTGTGAGTAGGAATTTTGGTGATCTAGGGCAGATTGCCTGGGTTTTCTTGACCAATCTCTGAAACGGGTGGTATGACTATATAATTTTTACTATAAGGACATAATTCTCTTCAAACATCCTGTGTTGCTTTTGAAACCCTGTATCAACCTTCATGTAAGCTTTGTTTTAGAGTGGATAGAAAGTGTTTTACATACTAAGGGGTTTTCCTCCTCTCTGTGTATGTTGAGGTAAAATGTGTGGTAGCCTGCAGTGTAGGATGCAAACCTTTAATGAGGACGTTAACTCCTTTTCTTAGTGAGCAGTGCAGCTTGCTTGTTTTGATGCTGGATATTGATTTTTTTTTTTTTTTTTTTTTTTCCTTTTCTTTTCTGAGCAAGCTCTGGTATAGAGTGAAACTTGACAATTTTGACTTATCCTTAGATGTTCCATGTTTCAAAAGAAAATAAAAGAACGCTAAGAAGCATATAATGTTTAAATTAACTTGGCTTTATTTTGGACTGAAATCGACTGGAATTTTTGCATTGCCAGCTTTACTTCTTCCAAGCCCCAGGAATAAGGTCCCATTTCAAAGCAGTAACAGCTGGGGTCATTATTTTGTAAACTAAGAGTAGACCTGCAGGAGGAGCCTGTGTGTGTTTATAACCCAAGGTGTCTGTGCGTTGGTGTAAACGCTTCAAGTGTGTAATTTGCATTTCATAAATTACTATGTAGCAAAAACATGTCACTGCACTGTATTTCTTTAGATTCAAGAGGTCACAGATCCCACACACATTATTCTAAGGAAATAATTGTTACTCGGTACAAAACAATGTATGATGAACATGTTCTGCTTTATTGTATCTGTAAGAAAATTTTAAAACTACCACTGCTTAGCCCTGCACTCAGATCAGCTGTGTTCTTTCTGCATGCTTTTATTGCTAAGTGGCAGTAATTTTTATGAGGAAATTACAGGAAAAGGGGGTTTCTTTGACTTTTCCTCAGTGAATAGAGTACCTTTCTATGGTGCAGGGTTTTTTTTTTTAATACCCCTGAGGCAGATTTTGAAAGCATAGAACATTGAACAGTCAGATGGCTATGCATGTAATTTCCTTCTTACAGAATTTAGTGATGATTAGGATTTTGCTTTAAGAAAAAAAATCCTGACTCCCATGGCACACATTCATAAAATATTGGTATTTTAATTAGGAAGGGAAGTGATCTCCTGAATAGCAAAGTCCAGTCTCTATCACAGGCAGCTGTGTTTATATAACCCAGCTGATTGGAATATCTTGAGCCCTGTCTTTAAATCAGTTAACTTGTTGGGGCGCACTATTCACAGTGAAAACATGTTCCAGGATGTATTTTCTCTTTTAGTTTTCAGTCTAAATTTGTAAATATGAGGCTGGAATTTCACTTCCTGATTGGAAACTGTACTTGCAAATGTAAATTATTTATATACCCGACGTTGGGATGCTTCCTCTTGATGATGATGATATGGCAACACTGGCTCACTGCTGTTACATCAGTCTTTTAATGCTGAAGCACTGCAAGTGCTTTATTGTTCGTTCAGGATACAGGTTAATGGTAAACTGTTACTAACATGGGTGACCCAGTCTCACATTGAGAGCTCACAGAAGACTCAAAACTTATTTGAGCAGATTTTGTTAACTGTGTTCTACAGCCTTGAATATTATTTTAATCCCATATAATAGTATCCCTTGATGATGTTTATACCCTGAATCTTTCTGCTTCTCAGTGTTGATGTCTCAAGTTTTATTCCAGTTATTTTAAAGAGTGTAAACAGATCTTTTGAACAGTCTCTAACAAATTACTAGTTTTATAATGTACTGAAGGTTGCTTTTTCTTCAAAAAAAAAAGGCTTTAAATGTAGTGTAAATGTACTCCTTAACCATAAGTATTATCATGATTCTTTTGTACCAGTCAACAGTTACTAGGTTTATAGAAACAAGATGCCCTAGGATTAGAGACCATTTGGAAGAAAGGATCATAATGTGCAAAAAAAGAGCAGAGGAGAATATGAATAGCTGAATTGGAAAAAGTGACTTCAAAAGTGTCCTAAAATGCAGTCGGTCCATAAGAATACCTGTATGGGAAGACACACCTGTGGTGGATGTATCCCAGTGTCCTGTTCCTGGCAATGAGCAAATGTGGGAACAGCATAAGAACAGGCTAAGCATACAGTAGTACTTGCCTATTGTGCTTTCACAACATCCACCAATCTGTGGTTCCAAGATTTTCTAATCCTGAGGTACTATCTTGTGATTAATAGGCATTCAAGTATTTTTTTTCCTCCTGTGAATTTCTCTAATTGCTTTTTGAACTCGTGTAAACTTTGGCATCTGCAACATCCTGTGGCAATTAGTTCCAGAGTTCAACTACACATTGTATGAAAACTTACTTCCTTTTGTTTGTTTTTGAACCACCTGCCAGTTTCATTTGGTTCTTATTAGTCCTTACTCTGTGAAAAATATTCGGTAATCTTTTTCTGTTCATTTTTTGTGCTATTCATGACTTCATAGATGTATATGCTGTGTGCACTTGATCATCTTTTTCCTGGCTTGAAAAGTTCCTATGGTGTAGCTGTTCTTTCCATGGACATTGTTTTCCTAGCTTCAGTCAGCCTTGCCACTCTTTTCCTCTTTCTTAGTTCTACTCAACCCTTTTTCAGGTGAAAGAGCAGAACTCGCACAAAATATTTGAAATGTATCTGCATTTATGTATTTATACAGTTGCACTGTGATGCTTTCTGAGGTTTATTGTGGTCTTTTTACAGTAATCCCTTGTAGTCCATTTCCTCTCTTGCCTGCTGCTGAGCACTGAGTTGATGGCTGCAATGGACTTTCTGCTACAACTCCAAGTTCTTTTGGGAGAAGTAACAGCTATGAGATTTTCCTTGTCATGTTTTTAAACTGTAGGTACAGCTGAGACATGTTTATTGTTTTGCTGAGGATGCAGAAACAAACAGAATTAGCTGTCTGTCTCTTACATATCTAACTGGGCACTGCAGGGTTATTCAGCAGTTGGTAGAACCTGTTTTAAAGCGATTTACAACCTCCCTCACAACTCTGGTGCATTATTTATATTGAAGTTCTTCACCCAAGTTGTCTGCCAGTTGAAGAACATAACCATGTCTTTCACCCTGACTTGGATAGCCTCATCAGCAACAGGAAGAATTAAATTTACCTTCTAGTTGGCACCTGCATCTTGATCGTGCTCGTTGCTGAAGGACAAAATACTTTGATTTGAAACTTATATTCCACACAACTTAGTATTTTACTAGAGGCTTAGTTAAATCAGTATCTTAAATATGCTGTATCCCATAAGAAGTAAAAGGGGACTGAGAGAGCTAAAAGTACAATAGTAAACATTAATGTTTTAAAAGGAGAATTTCCACTCATAGAAATACCTCTTGTCAAGACTGCCCTGTTTGCATTGCAGGCTATAAGGCACTGCTTTGGGCAGGAGGGAAAGTCTACTATCTAATTGTGGCAAGTCAGTCCCTTTAAATTCCTGCAGCCTTGTTATGCACAAGTATGTTCAGCTGTACACAAAGCTTTTCCACTTGCTCTTTTTAAAAAATATTAATTACCCTTTATTTCTATAATACCTTCAAAGAAGGATCAGTCAGTATATATCCTTTAATTTTATCAGTGGTCTTTGATAGTACTTACTGGTTCATACTGTTTTCTCCTGTATTTGTGTTTAACTTTCCAAAGTGACTGACACTGAACATTCATGCAGGCTGCCTCTGAAGTTACTGACATTTTTAAATTTTAAGTGTATTTCAAAAGGGGAGTTGTTTTTGCAAAATTTGTTAAAATAGTAAAGCTACTGGCATTTGTTGAGTTTCAGGATCTTTTTGATGGCTATGCTAAAGTGAGTTGGTTATTTATAAAAGGCAATTACTTGAAGTTACACCTTCCCTAGAACTGTATCTTTTTAGCTGTTTTTTAGTACTGGGCAATACAATTTTTTTCTGGAAAAAAAAATGAATGCACAGGTGAAGAAATGTGAATTCAACACAAATAGTGTATTTTCTGGTGTTTTATTTTTAATGCAAATGATAAAGTAGTAATTTCAGCAGAAATACTCCATAATATTGTGCAAAACTGATAGCATGTGGATAAATCTTAACTTTCTGAAGATTACTTTCTAACATGGTAATTTTTTGAAATGTTGAGTTCCTAGTAAAAGGCTTCCCAGAACTACCTAATTGTTTCCAGAATTCCAATTTGCTGGACTTGCTATTTTTATAAAAAGGGCCAAAGGAAACTTCCTCAGTAGTGTGAACTCTGTACAATAAGTTGCTGTACAATTTCCCAGCACAAGATGGCAATGAGTGGCCAGCAGAGGAGATGTTGGAGGCTGAGCCTGTGGCCAAGCTGGTGCCAGGTCTCCCATCTCTGGTGCTTCCCATGAGCTCCACTTGGGCAGTGGGCACTGGTTTCTTGGACGCTAAACATTTTCTTCTGGGAGGAAGATGTGCTTGACTGTCCTTGTTCTTCGTGTTTTCTACTCTCTCTGGGGCTTTTTTTTGTTTGTGTGATATGTAATTTATGAAGATTGTAAAGGATGGTCGGTTTTTTCCTCAGCTACACATTTTTCCTTAGCAACTGCATGGAAAGAATTAATTTAGTAAGCTTTGTTACTGAAAACCTCTTAGGAACTGAATGCTTAGGAAATGGATCTTCCAGTATCTTATTCTAAAGCTAAGCTACATCTATCCATACTGCAGTAGCATTTAAAACATGCTAGATGGTGACATAGATGTTGAATACTTCAGGTGAATCCTTGCTTCAGGCAATCAGCAGGAGATTTGCCATTGACTTCACAGGAGTTGAAATCACACAGACCCCAAAGAAGTACATGTGTCCTGTCTTCATTTATTTCTTCTCTTTTATTCCTTTTAAACAGAAAGTCTATGAATGTTGCAAAGGCATCCTTTACATGTACAGGATAAAAATAACGTAGTACATACAAATCATCTTCCCTAGGTCAGCATACTAGTCATCCAATATCCTATGTCGCACAAGTTGGAAAAAAAAGTCCAGAACTTCATCAAATTATAAATAAAACCATGTGCATGGGAGAGTCATTGGCAGGAGGTGGGAATGCCTGTGGAAACTTGATCCTGAAATTGCTAGGTACAAATGTGAATGGATCAGCCTTCAAGTTCATTTTTCAATAATGTTGACACCTGTACAGGTGTCGTGGGCTAGCTGAGACTTTGTTCTCCACAAAGGTTTTTTGAAATATTTGAGGCGTAAGCCCTCACATGAAGAAAAGACAGCTTAGGGCCATTAGTTTCAATTCTGTCATACTTTTGTAAGCTATGCAATGTAACAGTTTGCAGAACTTAATTATTTTCATGTAAATACTAAAACATATAAAAACTGAACAAACCAGAGTTACAGTAAAATATTTTCAGGTTTTATATCTAAAGTAATTTCTTTGAAGTCACAGCATTAAATTCCTAAATTACTTTTTCTCATGTTCAATATGAACTATTTGCCAACTTGGAGCATGAATGATTTAATATCATATAGGCATATAATAAACTTGCCATTTTAATGAAGTTAGAAAGCTAATGTTAGCCAAGGCTGGTACTTCCACATGCAAGTTGCTGAGTCAGGATCTGGAATTCCTGTGATGTATTTGGCTAAGCTGAGTGGGTTCTGGTGTGTCTGTTGTATGTAATAGATTTAAATCCAAGCAAGCCTCCTTTTTTGTTATGCATTTATGCAAGTTGAGGATAAAGTCTGTGAAGAGTACTTTGCATATAATTACTTGCGCCCTGGTTACATTTTATTTCTTTCATTGCTCTTAGCTGCAGAACAAAAATGTTGTGTGAAAATAATGATATCTTGTGGTCATTAATGTAGCGTAATTAAATTTCAGTTCCTTGAGATGACTGTCAACAGTATTTTGATTTGACCTCTGTCTCACATGACATTGTTGATTACATGTGCTCCTTAAAATTATGCTTTGACTTGGCTCCCTAAAGCCTTTTCTTTCCTTTGCTCTTCTGTTACAAGCTTTAACTTTTTTTTTTTTAAGGTCACGGCATTTCACAGGGGGAAAGCTCAGCTATAAGGGGAAAGACTTCTCAAATAAGCAGATCTTAGGTGATTTTCCTGTAGAAACTGGAGGCAGACAAAACAGCTCAAAAGGCATGGTTAGTGGTCCTTAAATCAGTCCTTAAGGTGCTTGTTCAGAATCAATGTGGTTTTCAGTGTTTACAAGGGAGAGAAAAAAGGTATAATTTTCAAAATATTTGATCATAGTGCCCAAATGTTCCCCATACTGCTCAAAGACAGACATGGGAAGGAGGAAAGCATCCTAGGAGGTGCAAGTGGAGGAGTAGTTTTATTAGAATCTGAAGAGTTAGTGTTATTTTATGCTCTCATTACTTCCACAATTCCTAAATATTGGAGTTTTAGAAGGTACTTATGTGAAAATATAGTTTGTTCATAGTTGTGAGACAATTCCAGAGGTGGCAGCAGTCTTGCTTTGCTCTTTTCATCTGGTCATAGCAGTGAGTAGCATTCAGTTCTCATCTGATCCTGAGTGGGCAGGACATCATGCCAGGAGATGTGGTGGCCTTCTAACCAGACAGAAGCAGAGCAGCCATTTCCTTCTGTGAATCACTGAGCAGATCTTCAACTTCTGCTAAGCATGTGCAGCGTAGCTGCTTCATTCACAGTCCCCTGCCAGTAGCTTCCCTGAGGATTATAACATGGCTCTATATCTTATAATCAGAGGCTGGTTGTCATTTAGAGCACATCAAGTTCTGCCTGAATCGCAATCAGTTACATCATGTGGGCTGTAGTTCAAGCTTGTGCTGGTGTCACCAGTATGCTGGTGGCAGCATGAATCCTGTGCTCCCTCTGAGCTCTGTAGAGGTCCTGGTGCTCCATGATGCAGGAAGTTGGAGGACAGTGTGCTTGGAATCAGTCTATGTGGTCATATATTCGATTTCTCCTATCTTTGAACATAAGCAGGTCACAATATATCACAGTAGATTTGCTGACTTTCTGGTAGAATGCTAATTAATTGGTTTTGCATGATTATAATGTTTTTGATTCCATGTTGATAACTTAAAAAATTAACGCAAGCAAGTGTGCTTACATGTGAAAGACACTGGTTAAGTGTTTTTTTTTTTTTTTTTTTTTTTTTTTATTCTTGAATTTTGGGGCAGCTGCATGAAACTAATGAATTAAAACCAGAAGAATGTGTAGGACGGCCTGTGTCAAAGTGCAGATAAGGTGGTTTCTGCTTTGTGTCATTGCAGAAAGTACTTTAGAAAGCTGCATCTTCTCACAGAGGGAAGGAATCCTCAAGGGAGAACATACATCACTTGTAAACGTCCTGTGATGGAGTGATGGTTTACTTAACTTAAGAATCCCAGATGACCAAAGCCTGTCTGCCATTATTTCTTTGTTATTGATGAAGAGTTAGGCACTGATGTCCAGGTCCTAAAATGGATTCTTACAAAGTTCAGCACATTTGTCACTGACTAAACGAAGCCTATCACTTAAAGTTGACATTGAAAAATAGTGATAAACTGCTACATGAATAATGACATATTTAGTGCCTGTTAATCTTACCCTAGGCCCATGTCTCTTGTACTTGAGGGTCATTCTGGTGTTGTCTGCTGAATTTATTTTTTTTTCCTAGAATTTCCTTAATGATCAAATCATCTAATTGGATGTTATTTTCTCTTTAGTCCTGGTTGCTTATAAGGGTACTTGTTAGTCAAAATTGAAGTAAGTACTTATCATGGAGAGATTTACTATTTGTATAAATACAGCCTTTTAAGTGGATCAATGAATGCATTTGTTTTTAACTTGTATGGAAATGTGGAATGTAAAATTCGCATTTCCAAAAGCTGGAGAAGTCAATGTAGTGTATGTATGTTGCACATTGTTAATACTGTAGTGGACTCCACTTCTAATTTTGAAGTCTGTATAAAAAGAAAAGGGAAGAAAATATTTTCAAGTAGGAATGATAACAAACTTTAAAAAAAAATAATAGATCCATCTGTTTTTCCTCAGGGTATGATGACTTAAGTTTCTTACTATCAAAAGTTGTTTATTATTATGTTCTAAACGTTAATCTCATCACCATTTCATTTTCTGCCATATTCTGGAGAGACTTTCACATTAGTAGTCCTGATAGCGTATTATTATCTAGCTAATTACTGAGTATGCTTTCTTTTGGTGGAGAAACAACATATATCAGTTATTTCTTATATTAAAGTCTCTTTTCAGTTTTATAGCCTTAAGGTTACAGTATCCTTTACTTAAGTAGTTCACCTTTATAGAGGTATGTGTCCTCTTTGCATAAGAAAAAAATAGTCTTTTTTTAATATCACTGAGTGAATCACTGGGTAGTATTTCTGGTTTGCCTTTATACTTTTCACTATTTCCACTCAAAATAATGAGCATCATCTTGTTCTGATTCATTCTAGCTTAACAGTTTTGATTTTGAAATTCAATCTTTCTGTGTCCGTAAGTCTGATTCAAGATAAGAGTCTGTTTTATAAGGTTGCCTTGTCATTCTGCTACTAAGCTCCTTCTAGCTGTCCAGAAAGCAGCACAGCTAAATTCTGTTGAAAGAATGAGTTATTAGAACCGTTTTAATTAAAACAATCTAAGGTAGAGACAGAAGACTGAAAGATGCCCAACTCCTGCCTTGCTATTGCAGGCATTGTAACTCTCATAAACTTGCAACTTAATACAGAGTAATGATTATTGGCACATTAAGCTGACCTTAATGATGGTGTAGAAATGTATATTGTTCATGACCTCACATCACAGTTTGGCAATATTTGGTTTCCTTTCTGTAGACAAGCAGGAGTGATGTGTAATAGCCTGTAGAAATATGTCTTGTATAAGGTCAGTAGTCTGCGTAGTTGTCAGTTTTTCTTCAGCCCCGTATCTCAGTTCTCAAATGCTCTGTAGAGGCAGAAGGATTTTGTGTTTGCCAGCCTGAGGAGCAGCAGGGACTCCTCCAAGAAACACAGTACTTGTGGCTGAAGACATTTTGTTAATCTGCAGAGGTCTCGTTTGTGAATCTGGAGCTGCTGTAGATCAAGACAGTGATTGATCAGTAGTCTACAATTTCATCAGCACAATACACAAGTCCCAGTTCCAGAACTAAAAATCATTATTAGCAATGCTAAAATAACATTCCAGTGCTCAGTACCTTGTTAAAATAGCTGAAGTGTTTTTAGACAAGCTCTCTGCTGCTGCTGCCTGGTTCTCTTTAGTCTGAAATAAAGGTAATACTGTTTTCATACAGGCAGCTTTGCTCAGGTGTGCTATGCAGGGATTAATAATTAATGTGATATTAATACTTGCAACAAAACTGAGTTCAGTGATAGCAGCTGTGACTCAAGGCCTTTTTCTCTTTAAAATGATTTCTTAATTTTATTATGTTTCTACAGCAGGCTAAATATACAATCTGGAGGTGATCTTTTCCAGTTTTGGAGGTGGATTTACCTCCAACAGGGAAAAGGAAAATATATCTTTGCAGGAAACCCGTGATGTTTTTTCCTATTAAGGCCATGCAAAAGGAGTTGCTCAAACAGGTCTCCAGCAGGCTGTTGTTGATGAACTCCTATCCATGAAATTGATATGTTGGTTGGCCCTTGGATATTCTAATAGTGATTCCAAAGTAATTTGTTTAGCAGCTTGTCTTGATCTAGGGTTTAAAAGAATTATTTCTGAGAGGACACTGAAATATTTTCTTTATCTATTTAATAGTGAAAACATCTCATGTATTTCACTTGGATAGTTAGAGTGTGTCCTTGTCCTTCTCGTTGTCTTTCTGCAGCTGATAACTGGAGTACGGGTATTCCAGATATTGCCCAAATCAAAATACCTTTAATCTCAACATGGCAAAGGGATTTAGGGAAAGTAAAAAAGTTGTGAGTCTGGTGAATATAATGGTGGATAGCTTTGTATGTCCAAGAGGGGAGGCATGATTTATAGAGATTGCAACACATGAGAAACATTTTGTAACAGTAAAGGAAAGCTACTACAGTGTAGTACGAGTTAACATCTTCATTCAGCATAACTAGTGGTAGCTAAAGTTGTGGTAACATAGTAGCTATTTTCTGCAAGCTTGCATTTTAAAGGCTGTACATTCTTAATGATTCATGGATTTACTACATGAACTATTATAAATTCCATTTAAACTTTTCAGGGTTCTGCAGTGCTTTTATTATACTAATGAGCTAATTGTTTGAGAATCATTCACTTGATTCACAATGATTCATCCTCCTGCGCAGCCTTTTTTTAAAAAACTTTTAGCTGCTGAAACTCTCTTGGTGAACAATATTTATAGCAGTTTGACAGCAGGATGAGGAACAGCATTTGTCTTTGTAACAGCTTAAAGAAAAGGCCTTTCCAGCTCTGAGCCATGCAGTTACAATCTTGACCTCTTTCTTATGCTGGGAACATACATACAGCAGACAAGCAGCACCTCCCATGTGTTTTCTTGACCCTGTGACTGTCCATTCACTTCCCATCTGTTTTGCAGCCTTAAAGGAACAGAGGGGGCCCTCTACTTATAAATCTGTCTTTGCAGATGACAAATGACGTTCTGTCTCTTTAAGGACAGTCTGGGTGGTTTTGCCTTTTTTTTCTTTCTCCCTCACCCTTAAAACTTTATCTTTCCTCTTGGTCTTCCACAGAGGAAAATACAGTATGTGAACAAGAGAAAGCTGGCAAAAAATATGATGAGTAGTTTCAAAGGATTTTCTAAAATTCAGAACATGACCTTGCAATGGTCAGTGAATTATGGTGGTGTTTGCATGAGACATGAGTAAGCATGTTGATGCAGGGCTTGCAACTGTGGGTGGAAAGTCTGCATTCTGGGGCATTATTTGGAGTGGCTGTGAATGTGCTGCATCATACCTTTTCCACAAGAAGTAAAGTTTTCGCATGGCCCTTGGAAAATCGAGGAATAAGAGATGATTCCTCCTTCTCTTCTCCATCTGACTGTTCTTAGGGGTTGTATACAACTATGGGGTTTGTGTCTTAGGTAGCCCTAAGGAAAAAATCAGCTTTCAATAGAGAACTTCGGATCGACATCTCTAGTTTTTAATGATGTGCTTCTGGGCATTCTGATGAATTCTGATTGACTGGGCTTTCCTTTTTACTAGAGGAAAGATGATGCACTCACAGTAGTAAATTCAACACTTCTGCCTCTGTGGTTAATTAACCATAACACAGAAGTAGCGCAGTGAGCAGTGAGAATGTTTATAGATAAGGAAGGGATTAAGAAAGCAAGAAATATTAAAAAAAAAAAAAAGTCTAAACACAATCCAGACCTGAAGGAGTAACAAGCATGAGCTTTCAAATACCAAGCCATGCAAATATTTGTTGTAGTTAGAGATCACTTCAATGTAGAACAGGAGGATTTATAATAAGGTATTAACACTTTTTTTGTTGTTGTTTCGTGCTATGGGTTTCATGAAAGTACAAAATAAAGATGGATCTGTGTCCAGAAAGATTTTTAAATTTTTCTGATGCTGCAACTGAAATTTAATGTCACATGGGCAAATTTGTAAATGGGAATGGAAAGCTTTTTGTTTTGCCCGAAGTAGTTGTGCAGTTTTCTTCCTGCCCTGGCACAGACAGACACAAACATCTTTAAAATTCTATACTAAAACTATTGTTTTTACAGGTAAATACGTATTTGAATGTCTCGAATGAAATTTAATTTATCTTCAGAACTGTAAGCAAGACACGTTTTGTGGCCAAAGGCCAGATCTTATATTAAACCAATTAATACAATTGGAAAGTATCCAGAAAACATTTTCTTGCTACTTTGAGTATATTTGAAATAAATCAGTAATGTACTGAGCTTTTGTGTTTATATTATTTTGAGATTATTTAGCCTTACCTCAGGAGATTTACTTGATAACTTACTTCAGCTCTTTCATTTTAGCACTGTTCATTAGTAGATAAGCTCAGGCACGTAAGGCAGCAATCAGAAAAAAAGCAATCCTTCTAAGACTGAATATTTCAGGGGGTTCCCTTTTGACCAGCTTATGTTATTGGGAAAAGCAAACTTTATCTGTGCCTGCATCTTTCTGTGTTCACAGTGTATCCAAATCCTCGTTACAGATCAATTAGTTGTTTTGAGCCTTTTAGGTTTAAGATCACAGGATTAATGAAAAGAAAATGAGCGGATAGCAATAACATTTCACATGAAGATCAGGAGAGACTGAACATGAATGAGGATCTCAAGAATCTGAATAAAGAATTTCCTCATTCTGTCAGTGCAGTTTTATGGTATATGGAGAGAGGATTATAGGAATATTCATGACCAGATCAGGAGGCATAATGAGTTGATGTATGAACCAGCTTATCTTTTGGGTAAACACAGGGTAAATGGGAAATAGGATAGCCATTCATGGCCCCTAGGCCTGTGAATTTTACTCTTCTAAGATGGAGGCAAGGGTTTAGTTACAGTTATTCTTCCTTGATTTAATTTGATTTTTGATTAGTGTTTAACAGGTGCTGGAAGAATTGCATATTTGTAACTTCAGGTCTGCATTACAGCTACAAAAGAGCACATCATCTTTCTAGAATCCAGTGTAAGCAATACTGTATATTTAAAATTCTGCACTACTGTGTATTAAGAGTGTAGGGCTTTAACAGCCTTCTGTGACATGGGAGCATTGTATAACAGTACTGGGGTAGTTCAACCTGTTACAAAAGTAATTTGATAGCAAGCTGGATGCTTTTAATCTGTGGGTTACTTGTACATGGAAAAACACAGTGTCACAAAAGCTAGAAAGAGCAATAGGTCACTTTTTGTCGACTCCTTAATTTACTTCTGCAATAAGTACTCTTATCTGAAACCCGAATGATTTTCTGGGTTTGCCATGTTGATAAACCTTCCTCAAAACAGAATGTGTTTTAATTTACAAGTGTAAGTAGTATTTTTATCTAGGTGTCAGTCAAAACCCTGCAAATGTGGGTACAGAGCTTGTGCATTTCACAGAGTCAAAAACTTTCTTAAAGATGGGTAATATATGACTCCTGAATTGTGAGACTTAGTTGTTCCACATGCAACATCACAGGGTGCTGATGAAACTGTAGACAGTTATCCCAGGGCTCCAGACCCTGCACTTGCACTCATTAGAAAAGTTCTGTCTGAGCACTTATATTTGTTAGTTTATTAAGGTTAGTGTTGTGTAAATACAAAACTCTGCCATTTGCCTGTTTGAAAAGTAAACCAGTTCAGCAGACTGCTGCTCTGTGCTACAGAATGGATTTGTGGGAAAGTGTTACAGGTTGTCTGGGGTCTGCTGCTGTAGAGGGCTTTACTACAGCTCAAAATACAGGGCATAGGATGAATAATGGCAGCTATTTGGCAGTCATTGTAACTGTTCTTTTTAAGAATAGCCAGCATGTTATTTCAAAGTATTAAATTGCCTCAAAACCTCGTAATTATTACAGTTAAGTAATCATTTCAATTCAGTCCAAGTATAAAAACTAATAAAGTGCTCATAATATGGAGTCAATTTTAGTATGTCTGTTCTCTGAGCAAACACAGCTGATTCAGTATATTCTGGTGGAATATGTGTTTTCTATCTTGTTATTTTAATATCCCCTAATCAGAAAATTAAAATAGATTTGTTGGCTTTTTTTAATGGTGAAATAATAATTGCAGGTTTTTGCTGATGCTGTTAATTTTCAGGACTGGAATATTTCATTAACAAGAGGTTGAGGAAGGAAAATATTTGCATTTCATACTACTAAATCTGCCTACTTTCACTGGGTCTAATGGTTTGATCAATACAAAGAACACATTTGGGAAAACATGTAGCAATTGGGAAAAGAAAGCACCACAGAAAGCTACTGAAAGCACAACATAAAGAGATCTTCTGAGTTGTGAGACCTAATCTCCAGTTATCACTGGCACCTGCTGTTCATTTTGGAGACCGAGGTCCAGGATTTCCAAAACCAGAACCATTATAGAATGGTTTGGGTTGGAATGGACTGTAAAGCTCATCTCATTCCATCTCGTTTTACTTTTTTTTAACCTGGTAAAAATCACCTACTGCTGTTTCATAACTTCCAAGGTGCAACTTTTGCCTTCATACTGACTGTCATCTTTATTTAATATCCGAGTAATTAAAAAAAAAAAAATCAGTTGAAATTCAAGAAGTTTCTTTGGTGTTTTGTTTAGGGCTTAGAGTGTGATTCAGCTTCACTCTCCTTCTGTGTTTGTAGATAGGCACCACTGGGAAGGGGCACACTGAAATGTTGAGTCTCAGTAGCTTGCCCTTCATCAGCTGAGAATTGCAAGATAAAAATAGAAGTTTGAGGTTTCTTCATCCTCATGTGGGCTATTTTCTATATTTTATTGCAAATGCTGACTAAAATTCTTTACTTTTGTTAGAACAGGACTGCAGGGGTTTGTGGAGATTATTACTATTATTACTCTTCAGTGGATTTTATGTCTGTTTGTGGAGCTGTCACTTTTTTTGATTAAACTTTTTGGTTCCTGTAGCTATGTAAGAGCATTCTCTTTGGAGGTAATTTTTTCCTTTCATTTCCTTATGCATCCCATTTAAACCTGACTTTTATTTTTCTTTCTGTTTTGCTGTTACTTCAGCTCAGCAAAGCAAGTTTATAACATACGGAATTGCTAAACAGAAGAAAACATTAATAAAAGTTTTTTTTAAAAAAGCTCAAACCCTGTATCTCATGCAGGGGAACATACGGCTTTAATCCGATGGTATTTTTAGCTTGGAGAAAACATATTTGTCTGTGTTCATGCTCATCTATCTTATTTTTGTCTATCCTACTGCTTTCCCTCTGTTTCTTCATATTTCTGAAGTGTGTGTTTTTTCATGGCTATAATCACACACAGAAGGAGCTTCAAATGAGGATGTGGTGAGAGAGAAGCAGGAAATCTCACAGGCTTTGGGTTCCAGCTATGTTCTAAATCTTGCCTCATAAGCAATTTAATAAATCAAATAGGTTATATGATGACAAGTGTTGTATGGAATTGAGAAAAGAGTGGAAAAATGCCTAAACCCCTGGATTTTTCCCAATCAATGTTTCCTTTTCATTCTTAGTAACTATTTGTAGTTGTGGTCAAGTCGTGTTTGTGCAGAGAAATAAACTCCCAGTTTTAGTTTTTAAATAAAATGAGATTCTGCCCACATCCATCTGGTTACTACTGAAATACAAGGAAATAAAGTGCAGGTTTTAAACATTCTTAACATTGTGCATTCCCTTCTGAGGAGGTGTCTCGAATACTGACGTGTGGTTCCCTGAAATTCTCCCTGGTGAAAGGGCACTAACTTTCAACTCTATTTGGAATGATTAGTGGTGTTTGTTACAGTTACTGTGGAGAATATTTGCTTGAAGAAGAAAGGAATTAGTGGGCATTATTTGAAAGCTAACAACTCCCTGCACGTAGCAGGTGTACAGTAGTTCTGTGCATGATCTGATGGAAATTTTAGTTTTTTACAATATATTTCTAATATTGGATTCATTCAGTAAATTTTTGAATTATTAAATTGGCATGATAATCATAAAATATGTTTGTAGGAGTTCTTCAAATGGGATGGGATTTCATTTTTTCTGATGTAGTAGAAAAATGTTGTAAATCATTGTAATTAAGAAACTAAATGCATGGGGCAATATTAATGACAGCTCATGTTTGCGGGTTTGGTTTTGTGGGTTGTTTTTCTTCCTTTTATACCTGTCCCTTGGTACTTAATAGTAATACGTATTTGAATGGTGATCTTTTAATTCCTCCAGAAAAAGTTCGGGAAATCCAGGAGAAACTTGAAGCCTTCATAGAAGCCCTCCATCAAGAGAAATAGATTGTTTAAGCAGGTAATCATATTTGGTCATAAAAAGATTGCTATATATCTCATTCTTCTGTATAAAATTATTATTCATCTCTTTTAAATGCATGTTTTCATGCAGACTTTGTGAAAATTCCTGTTTGTTTTATTCCCGTGCCTGGCTTCTGCTTCTTGCTTCTAAGTTGCAGAACTGTACTTTCAGTTTTTATGCTACAAGCAGTTATGAAACTTNTAGAGGAGACCCAAGCAGTTATGAAACTTAGTAGAATTACAATTACTGGCTAGTTATTTAGATACTGTGAAACACTGTAGGCTATTTGATTACTCTGTTGTTTTTATTTGTATTAAGAGAAGAAAGCATAACTAGCTGGAATCAAAATTAAGGGAATGCTTTTCTGAGAGCATTTTGGTTCTTTTGTTTAATGACACTGTATATTGTTAGCAAGACTATTTGCATGCAGGTGATTTCCAAATTTTTTCTATATTAATTTTTCAAAGTCACAAGCCCCCATGCTGTCATGCATTTGTACATATTTTTAAATAATCACCTTTCTGTTTCAACAGAACTTTACACAAGAAAGCAGCCTTCTCCGGGATACCTTGCACAAAGACTGCATTGAAATGGCTTTTGTGTCTCATTCTCTTTCCTGTCCTTTGGGGAGCATCCTGAAATGTTGGAGGAGAAATAAAATGGCTCACGGGATTGAGAAGTTTGGCTAAATTCCACCTGCTCTTTTAATTTTTGAAACTACATGCACAGAAGAATCTGACTTGTGTATCAGTGAGATAGCTTGGGAGCTTGCTGAAGTTGTATATTTAAGTCTTTTTTTTTTTCCTGAAGGGAAAAAAAACTTTTATTTTTGGTATCTGTCCTGTATGGTAGAGCTGGATCAGATTCATATAATTATTTTATCTGTTGTCATTTCCTTGCCTGCAAATAATCCTGGGAGTTTGACATAACATTTTAGTATTTGTATGTACATTAAAACGTCCTTCTAAGTAATGCCATTTGTATTTGTTATGCTCAGTGTTGAACCTTTTGCTGATCACTGTGGTACAGGTTAAAAGCATGGCACTGAGATCTTGAGAGGAAGGTGTGGATCTTTTTAAACTCCTAAACTGTTGAGAGATGTCATCCAAACAATTCTTACAATGCTTTCAAGTGAAAGTAACGACTGCTTTCAGTGACATCTAACAAGGTTTAGGCTCAGGAAGTAATGTCAACAGCTGCTCCTTTTACCTGTTCTTTCCTAATGTATGTTGTTACTCTTGAATCACAGCCAATTACATTTCATTTCTGGGATTGCACAGACTCAGATTTCCTTGTTAACTCCTCTCTACCCCATAGGTACAGAGTAACCTGATGGAGTATGTGTGAAATGTAGAAAGGTAGAATGTATGATTCCAACTTTTCTGACTTCCTAACTTAAAAAAAAAAAAAAAAAAAAAGGAAAAATATAATTAATTTAATTTTTTCTAATAGCTACTGTATGACCAAAATCACTTCTATAAGAATGTTATGCACAAGGTCCCTCCACACCCACTTGATGTCTAGTAAAATTAGTAAGGAGGCTTTCTTCCACTGCCTTTCAGTTTTGCCATAGAAATGTCACTTCTGACAAATTTA
>VWZG01003107.1:152136-265176 GCA_013396735.1 Grallaria varia
ATTTAAACATGATATAAGCTCTATAACACAGGTGCCTGGTGGTTAATCACCACCATATTTTTCTGCCCACACTTTGCCACAAATGATCTGGATACATTTCTGAATACTTGTGTGGAAGAAGGCGTTAGTCCTGAAACAGTTTGTTTTGCACTTGTCTGATAATGTGCATTGAAAAACTGACCTAGATTTATTTTTCCCTTTTGAAAAGGCGATTGGTTTTGATGTGTGGAAAGGAAAAGAAAGGAATGTGAGTGTTTTCCAAAAGATATTGTTTGGGTTTACTCTCAGAGGAAACAATACAAAGTTTGGTAAGATGTTCCCCAATTTTTGAACATAACATATTCAGTCATGTGGACAAAAAGTTAACATAGAGCTATTCATAAAATGATGTTGAAAGGTTAAATATTTCAGGTTGATATAACAGAATGTTTTGGGATTTTTTTTTTAATTAATTCCTGAAAATGAGTGTTTAAGAACAGAAAAATGAAAAAATTGGCATGTCATCATCATTCTCTGAAGATAACTTCAGAAATGTAAGTTTGAACAATTTTTGAAGGCAGACGCCTTAGTGTGTATCAAATGAAATAAGTCTGTACTTTGTAAAAAACTAAACAAACAAAAAAAAGAACTTTTGCATTTACCTAGAGATCACTGTTTGAAACTCCTGTAATGTAAATGTTGCAAAATGTTGCATCCAGTGGCCCAGTGTTCATCTCTTTTAGTGTGATGTTCCTATGGTTTTAGTTCTGACTTCTCTGTGCTGCTCATCTAAGACTTAGCATGATGTATTCCATGAAAACTAGGTATTTATTGAATAAAAATGTAACTTGAAGAAATAATAAATTGTGGGTTTTGAACATGGTGCTGTTGCACCTAATTGAAAAGTCACTTTGACCTTCTTTTTCTCATTTGTTAAATTGTGAACCAGTACACTGCTAATGATAGCAAAATGTCTGATTCAGAAGTGCTGTGTCAGCACCTAGTTAGTGGTAACTGTACCAAGTGTTATCTTTTACTATATAAATTAATGTACCTTCTGTGTAATTCATATGACAACTTTGTTTAAATGTAAAATCTTTGCATTGAAATCTTCTCTCTCTGGAAGTTCAGATAATGAACTGATATCCAGTGTATAAATGAAGACTGTTTTGGGGTATTAGTTTCAGGTGCATTTAAAATAAACATGCTGACTAGGGCACTGGGTTTGAGAGCTAAAGAGCACTTAGTTTACCAACCCATGAATTCAAGAATATAGATTTTTCTACTTCTTTCTTTTAGATGAAGAAAAAATTTACAAAATCAGTTGGAAAAAAAACCAAAACTATCTACTGGAAACTGTGATATTGAGGGTGCTGCAGATCTTCTCCCCAAAGCTTGAATTGCAGACATGGACATGTTAGTCTCCGTGAAGAATTGTAGCTCTACATTTACTGGCTTTTGTGGTTAAACTAACCAAAAATCATCCTGACAAATAAGCAACAGGTAATTTATGCTGGTTTTATAGGATTTGATGTTAAAGTTAGAAGAAACAGGCCTTATGGCAAGTTGTGCTTGTCTTAATAGTGAGTTAGTAAAAATAGGCTTAAGTGCTGTTCGTTGACCACTTCAAACTTGCCCCTTGCAAGGAGTATCTTTACTCCATGATTAGATGGAGTTATGTAAGCAGCATAAGAAGGATGTGCTGAATATTAACAATTTTGAGATAGAAATGAGTTATTTGAGCTGTCTAAAATTCATGCAGTACTGAAAAGTGTGTTAATCTAAACTGTTTTGCACAAGTTTGAGAGATTTTTCCCTACCTTCAAATTCTGCATAAACCAATTTATTGTAAGGAGCAATGACTAATCTGTAATTTCTGTATCTTTTTGAGATTAGAGAGGGGAATCAGCAAATGCAAATATTGTTATTCCATAAATAGATATTTTATTTCTAAAGTGTGTTCATTACTGTCCTGTAGTTGTACTAAGATACTTCTGTTTTTCATGAAATGAACGACTTATGAGCCAGGGGTGAAATGCTAACAAACAAGGGGATTTCTGACACTTCTTACGAAAAAGGTATAGATGGTGTCTTTTCAAATGTCAAGAATTATTCCGAGTGGCAACTAGTAACCTCATCCTAAGTTATCAGATCATGAGCGAGATGAAAATCTTGGAAAAGTTTAGAAGTGTAAAAAGCAATCATAAAATTAGCAGGTGAAAACATCAAGTGAAGTTCTTAGTTATTTCAAATGTACTGGTATGCTCTATTTTACTATCAAGGACACATTAATCTGTTTTTTTTACTGGGTATATTTCAAACCTAAACTGAGTTATGATGTAGTTCCAAAGCTGAAGTTTAGAGAATTTCATTTTCATATGTCTTAAATGTAACTTAGTAATTTTTAACAATTGTGTTAAAAAATATGCAAGAGATTTAATTGCTTCAGTTGTGAAGTATTGAAATATGGGATCTCTAAATCTGACCCACGATGCCTTAAGTCAGTTAGAACTCTTTGTGAGATTTGGTAATAGAGATGCCTGCAGGATGTTCTTGTGTCATGGAAGGTGTTGCCATGTAAAATATTGTGGTAAAAGTGTCTGTGTTCTTGCAGAGTTGCTGCATGAGGGATTTTTTGACTGTTTGGAGTGTGTTTCTAGGCCTTGAGGTACTTTAGGGAAATGTTCCAGCGGTCCTTTCTCACACAGATGGGATATACAGTAGTGAAGAACGTAGTGGGTATGGCTGTCAGAAAAAAACTTACCATCTTAGGGACTTACCATCTCCAAAGAATTTTGTTTATATGTCAGTTTAGAGCTGTTGGATCCTGTTCTATTTTGTAATTTGTTTGGTAATCCATCTTTCCTTGCAGTAAACTTCACAGACCATGATCAATCACTTACTACTTTTCATTCAGTAAGATAAATAAAATGCATTGTAAAAACCTTGCAATACAGGTCTTATGTAGTCAGAGAACTCCTAAAGCTGTACTTTGTCACAAGTGCTGTGTGTTATATGTGGCTGGAATCACAGGCCTTTCACAGAATATGGCTCTTGTCAAGAATTCTTCAGTATAAAATACTATGCAGAAAGAAAGGGAAGAAGCTGAAAGGATACAGAGATTGTAATGATTATGCTGTGGTGCTGGAATAGAAAACCCATGCATATTTTAGTGTACACAAGTCTTGCTTGCATCTGCCATCACCTCAGTACTTCAGCACATCAGAAGATGAAATTATCCAGGCTGTTGATCTGTAAGAAATGCTAAAAATCAGAGGCATAATTTTAGTTTTGACTAGTAGTGATTCAGGAAATAGTTCTGAAAGTACTTCTGAAGTGGCTTGTGAAACAGTTCTAGAGCCAATGTCATAAACTGTTCTAGAAATATTTCTGAACTTGGCTCTAACTTTTCTTGGGACTGGCTTTAGGTGCTGTTTTAAAGCCAATTGCAGAAATATTTCTAGCCATTTCTGCTGAAAAGCTGTTTACTGGGCATAACTACAAATGCTTGTGTGTATGTGTTCAGAACACTGGTAGACGACTTTATTTGCTGCACTTGGGAGTCTGTAGGCTCCAAGAAGACTTCCAGAGAAGTCGTAAGTTTGCATTATGACTTTAAAGTGGCCTTCTGAACTATCCTTTGTAGTGACAACAAGCAAGATGAGCTTTGTTCAAGTTCTTTACCCAAGGACAACAACAAAATT
Organism: Grallaria varia; assembly: GCA_013396735.1. Taxonomy (NCBI): domain Eukaryota; kingdom Metazoa; phylum Chordata; class Aves; order Passeriformes; family Formicariidae; genus Grallaria; species Grallaria varia. Next base: position 155,820 of record VWZG01003107.1, read on the forward strand.
TTGAAAGTTAATCAGAGTGGATCATTTATTAACACTTCGTCTTATACCATTCCTAATATGGGGAAAGATGTGAAGTTTGAATTAAAAGGGTATTTTATAAAAAGTTTTAAGACAGACATACCTTGTGTTATGTCATCTTTAACATTTTAGACACCTTTTCAGGAAAGAGCTGGGTGAGCATCCCTGAACAGGACTGACAGCTGCCACTTCCTTAGAACTGCAAAGGACAAGCATGGTAGTGCTTTATTGCTATCAAGCTTACCATCTGGAAATGACAGAAATTCTACCTTTGACTGAATGTGCTTCATATTTCATAAAGGATCATCTCTTCCAGACTGCTGGAAAACAGTAGATTCTACAACAAAAGCCTTTTAGATGTAGATATTAGTTTACTACAGAAATCATAACTGAAGGCCATTCTCACTTCCATTTCAAGCAACTGCCTTCTTGCCAGCCTCATGAAATGAGTAGTAAGGTAACAGTATGCCCCCTGTACTTAGGAACATTTGAAGCAGTGTTTTGCCTCATGTCCACAAGCCAATTGCCTGTGGCTTTTGATGTTTAGGGATGAAACATTCATTGCACCCTCCCTTACAATGCATCTGTTCTGGTTCATGTGAAAATCAACATCCTTTTTTTGTGTTGCTGCCTGACAGGACGCTACAATACTATTAGCATTTGCAAAGGGTTTGCTCCATCTAATAGTGCAACCCCCAGATCACAGGCTGCTCAGTTTGTGTTTCTCTATTATGTGAAAGACACAAAGAAGCTGAAGGCTGGCAAAGGCCTGTCAAATCTTGTAATGTAGCAAGCGACCCCAGAGCTTCATTCTGCTTTATATCACTCCTTGTTCCCCATCCCACCCCTTTCCTTGAATGGGCTCTGAGGTAGGTAAATGAATTCAGTGGTATGGTAGGCGGATGATTCCTTTCTGACCTTGTTCCTGTACCATTTGTTTCCAGGCTTGTTGGAGGGAAAAGGACATATCTGAACCTTTTGTTTCAAATAATTTTCTTGCAGGTTGGGGAGTTAATGCAGACCTTGTCTGAGCTCACCCGAGCGGAAGGTGTTCTGGGTACGAGTCATGACACGCTTGGTCCCTTGGAATTGCCAAATTAAAGGAGAAAGCAGTGAATGGAAATTCTTTCACCTCTGGCATTGCTTAAACACCTGGGCGCATTTTTTTTTCCCCCAGTGTGCACGTGTTTATATCCTCTGTCATGCCTTGAAACATCTGTCTTAAGAGCAGACAAGAAGCAAACAAAGAATGACCTTTGAGCAGCGCAGTGTTACGTATTTTAGCTGGGAAGAAGTTGAGGCTGGGGCAAAAGCTGAGTACAGCAAACACAACAGTGGGTTCCAAAGGACTACTTCGAACTTAAATTGTCACAGCACTTCTTGAAGAGAGTCACATTTGTTTGCTTAGGGATTGATCTTGGATCATGTGTTTGATGGTAAGGAAGGCAGTGATTTCCTGCATGCCAGGATTGAACCTTAGGAGAAATGAGACCCTTCACACCACAGTTACCTGAGCTATAAATCCTTGAAGACACTTTTGTAGAAGGAAGGGTAGAGGAATGTGACCGAGAGCAAAACATGAGGTGGAAATACCACTGTAGCTGTCCTGTATAGTCATAAATTTGCCTCACCTAATGCGATTTCTTGCTAAAACTCTTTATACTTTCACAAGATTCCAGTACTGCTGATATATAGTTTTGTGTGAGGCCTTGCCTACTGTCTCACAAGCAAGACCAGCAGAAATACTAACTGTGTAAGGAAAGCCCTTCAAAATTATATATAAATAACTAAATTTTTTTAAAATTCTCCACCAATCACCAGGAAGGTAATAATACCCCTTTTGTTTTTGTTGTGTAGTACCTTTAGTCTCACCAGTGGTCAGAAGATTAATTTTCATCTGGTCTTTTATCTGGAAGCTCTGATCATTTAGATTCTTTTGCAAGAAAAGATTTTTTAAAGCTATTAAATGTTTCTTTCATGACTCACAACTTGTTACCACTGGATACTACTGCTATAAGGAAAATAAGACCGTCCCTTTTAAAAAGTCTTTTTGCCCTCCTGTCAGTTTATGCACAGTCCGCCCCTTCAGCTGGAGGAGATAATGCTTCCCTTTTCAGAAAAAAGAAAATAATTTTCCATTGCCTGGTGCCTGAAAATTGGAATTCTACAAGGATGATGAAAGTACAGCCAGGCATAGATTATCTGGTGAATGTTTATTTCTGGACACTGTTGCATGCTTTTGCACACCCTGTTTGCTTTCCCTGCCTGCACAACCTCCTTCCCCATCTTCCTCTGCCCTTTGAGCATTCAAATTGCACCCACACCAGGTGACATTCTCAGGCCTGTGAGGTGTTGAAGGTCAGATCAGATGGCTTGAAACTATATGGTAAAACTGCCACTACTGCTCATGTCTCTTTTCAGTTTTGTTTCTGCTGTCTTGGTTTTTCTACAAGTGTGTATCACATTTTATGAATACACCTGCATCTCATCATATATGTTATGTATGCATATCTATGCAAGAAAAAAACCATGCTGACTGCCTCAGAAATTGTGACTTGCTGACTGATCTGTGTATAGCCCAAAACAGAATTTATCTAATCTAGTCTGAAAGACAAATGCCATTAGTACATGAGTAACAGAGAAGAAACATTGGAGAGTGGTGGGCAAGAGGTTGTTTTCATGTGGGAACAAGGGAATATTATACCACTTGCTGAAGCTTAGAGCAACTCCCGGGTCCTCAATGAAATTAAGCTCAGTGATGAAAAGGCCTGTAGCCTGTTGGGCCAAGAGATGGGGATTATAAGAATATTCATGACTCCTGAGAATCAGCAGGTGAGACCTAATGCACACATTTGCCCCCACCCTTTCCCCAGCTCATCCTTTTGGTAAACAGTACATAAAGGCTGGGTTCCCAGAGTGACTGAACTCAGTTCCTGATCCGCTTTTTTCCCCTCCATTCTTTATAAAAAAGATTGCAGTGGTTTTGCCACTTGTCCCAAGCAGAAGCACAGAATCTCCTTTTCATTTCTAAAAAGCAACTGTGTGGCCAAACCAGAAGTCTTGTGACATTACTTAAGAAAGCAGAATGGTATCTTGGCATCCAAGGCCTCTTTTTAAACTTAATGAAAAGCCTTTCTGAGAGCTTGGATAAGCTGGAGAGGAATCTCTGTGACATATGTGCATTGTCTTTGAAAAGCATGGGTTGAAGCCAACTGGTGGGCCTCTGCCTTTAATATACTGGGTATTTGTCATGCCAGTTTTGGTGTGCTTGCTAGGCAGTAAACACCCAGTGTGTAGAGTCTATGCAGTTGCAGTATGTGATTGATGCAGGACACTGTTACAGGCCAGCGAGTGGCAGGGGATGCTCTGTGAAAGGGAGATTCCTTGGGCAAGATGGGGAAAAGTATTTTGCCAGCTTTTGCCCAGTGCAGCACAAAGGCACAGTCTGTAGCAGATTTCACCAATCAAGCTTTTGCAAAATTGTCTCGTTGTGGTGTGGGCAAAGGGGGATTCTCATAAATGCTGATCCTGTCCTGATGCTGACAGATTTTACCTGCAGGAATGAAGTTTCATGTTCAACCTGGCAGGGTAGGGATAATTGTCAGCTCTTCAGCTGTAGCCTAAGTGTTGTCATCCCTTTGAAGCCTGAAACAGTGACTGCAGCAAACAGAGGAGACCACACTTGGTCTTTGCTATAACTCAGTGTTGTTGCATGCTTTTCTCTGCAGAAATGTGTCAGTTCAGTTTGCTCTATCCCATAAACCCATTCTACTGGCTTGTGACTTTCCTGCACAGAGACTGCAGCTGTAGATCAGTGACACGATTTGGCAGTCAGAGGTGTCACACTGAATGCAAGGGAAAGACATGTAGGCTGCTGTCAGCTTTGGATCTGTGCCACTTACTGGCAGGACTGGGTACAACTGGAGTACTAATCCTCTTCATATCTTCACAGGTGTGTGGCAAGAGCAGCAATTTTCCCCTGTCTGTCAGCCTTTCCGGAAAGAATTTCCAGCTCAAACCTTCCTGGCTGTGCTAAGGCAGGTAACTGAACAGAATTATGGTTTGGTTCCAATGCACCAACCATCCTGTCCGCATTTGCTGTAGCCTAATCCTTGCAGAACATCTGTCAGTGAAGCCACAGTGAACATTCTGCATTAAGGCAAAGGTAACTTCTTTTTCAGGTTTTCAGCCTTTCCAGGGAGGATGTTTACAGCATTTTAAATCCCTCGTGGAATTTCAGTCTGCAAGAGTTGTAGTGCCTGGCTCTGACAAAACTGTTGTTACACTTTGTTTCAAAGTGTCTCAGCATAAGGTTGCTTGTTTGTTGTATTCCAGTGACAGCATTAGAACAAGACTTAAACCGTTTTGTTAATCTGAATGTAACTTAATAGTACTTAGTTCTGTGGCTGGAATTTGGTCCCCAACAATTGAAACTGAACTGCTGTCTGCTCAATATAGTTTTTCTAGTAACTGATGCATCTGGGTCAACAAACTGACAGGCGTTGCTCATTCTATTGCTTGGCAAATATTGAACTAAAGTCTTCAGCACTGTAAAAACTGTTGACAATTGCAGGATAAAGGCATTGTTCTCTTTTGTTGCCATGAAGTGCATCTTCACTTCCAATACTGGCATAACACACTTGGTAAACAACAAGGGATGTTGTGCTCTGGAGTCCCAAGTGTTTGCTCTGACAATATAAACTTACTGCCTGCTCTCTGAAACCAAACATCTGTCTCTGCCATGGTTACTTCAAACTGATATGGAAACAAGCCAGTCTCTTCCTGAAAACACTGGAGGGCAACAGCATGGCTGCCAGTGAAGGAGCTCTTTTCTCTTTTTGAAAGCTATCTGTACCACCCGCCTTTATTATGTTGCAGGTCTGTATTGAGGAGCCCAGACTAGGCTTCACGAGTCTACAAGTGAAAAATAAGACTTGATAAAAAGAAATCACTGTGGATTGGTACAGTTAATACTAGTGCCACTGGAAAGGAAATGCTATGTTGCAAGTCCACCGTCAGTTCATTCTTTTCCGTGACAGCATTTTAGAAGAGACAAAACAATAATGAGCCAAAATGCTGCTGAAAAAATTCCATCACATGCATCCTGTTACCTGAGCAGAGCACTGCTACTTGCTGCTTCCTTGTCCTCTCTAAAATGAAACCTCCCCATGACTATTGTGAAGGTCCAGGGTCATTTGTGTCCCAGCATCCATAGCTTCAATCCCTTCTGCTTTGGCAGCATCTCTGGCTCGCTTGTGTACTAATGCAAGTCATCCCTGTGGTTCAGACTGGAGTGATCCAGCTGTGTGTGATTCAGTGGGAAAATGCCCCAGAAGAATGATGTCATTCACAATGATTTTGTTCCCTGCTATCTTTGCTCTTTGTTTACTACAGCATTGTTATTTATTTCATATGTAGGTCAAGGATGAAGATTAAAGCAGATCTGCCCTTCCTTAGCTTCACATTTTAACTTTCACCTACAGTTTGTTTTGCATGTGAAGAGCTTGGAATCTTTATTTAAGCCAGTTTGCAAGCTATAATGGTAAAGAACCTAAATCACAATGAATCTATTTGAAAAGTGTCCCAGCTACACATCTGCCATTAAAGTATTGCATATGAAACATTATCCCAACCACTGATCGGAGGTGAATCTGCAAGAAAGAGAGTATTTGCAGACAGTTGGACTCTGCTGCTCTAGACAGGTGCCCATCAGCTTGCAGGATTGTTCCCCTCCACAGAAATATTAAAAATTAATCCACAGCTTTTTGTATCTTCAATAGACACACGAATAGGTACAGTGCACGCTGTTTATTTCCTTTTCGGGTTGAACTACTGGGGCTTCCTTTTCCCTTGTGTCTCAGAAAAAAACAACAGCTTTGCTTTTGAGGTTAATGCAGTCACATGCTAAAAAGAAGTCTAAGGTCTTAGAAAGAGGCCAGCATGGATTTCACTACCAGGTGCTGAGATAGGACAAGTCCTGTGACCTGCTGTTCCCATTTTTCCATGTTACAGACTTATCTCGGGTAAGACAGAGCTGAAGGGAGCGGGAGATAGGATTGTAATTGTGTTCCCAGCAAAAAGGAGAGGCAAAGCTGCACGCTTCAGGAAAATGCCATCATAATTCTTCCTGAATTAGTTCAGAGGGGCTTGTTGATCATGAGACTGAAAGCTTTTGTGGCTGATGTCATGTGACTGCTTTTGGGGATGATTCATCTATTGTCTATAAGGTTCCTTTTACCAAAAAGCAGCTGGTGAAGCCTCTATTTCTCCTAAACAAAACTGTCGTGAACTTCCAGTGAAGAACAAGGCCTTCACTCTGCTGACCTCGACTGAAAACCCAGCCAGGACGGAGAAGTCAGACCTGTTGCTTGCTTTTTTTTTTTTTTTTTTTTTTTTTCTTTTTTTAGCCATAGCTGTGAAGTGGACAAAGAAAGTTAGCAACCATCAGCCCTGGGAGAGATGAGTCTGTCCGTCCCATAAACTCGCAGTATTTTTGTGTCCACCCACAAATGTGGATGGCAGAAGTGGCTGCTGTTCTGGCCGAGCCAGCCAAAGCTGCATGAAGCAGAAATTGATTTTCCAACTGCTACCCAGTTTCAGTGTCTGGGTTCTTCACATGTTCAAAGCTCATTTTTATACAATAAGTTCAGCTCATGTGATTTTTGCTTTTAGATGACATACATCCATACATCCATATGCTCTCTATGCTAGAATGAGACTTGCAACTAACTTGCTGTTCCTGGCTTCCCTTCTGAAGGAATCAGTTGCCAAAAAGACTCAGCCAGAGCTTGTGGGCAATTCAGGTGAAGGAAGCAGAAGGGGAAAGGACAGCCTGGTGCTTCAGTAAAGATAGGAGTGAGTTCCTGTGGACAGAGGAATGGCAACCTTTTGATGGACAAGTTGGACTCTGTGAGGCAGCATCTCCCAGGATCCCTCCCAGCAGGAGCTCACCAGGCCAAACCCAGCCAGCAGTAGCCCTCCACCTTGCTAAGGCTTTGGAGTAGGACTTACTGCACAGTAACAAACTGCCAGTCCTGGGCAAATGGACAAATGGGTTCAGTATTAAACAAAGCCAGGAACATTTTATATTGCTATTTAAAATACCTATCTATTTATTTAACAGGTTTGGTGTGTGGCTGCCTTGGAAACTGCCTATATGTGTCTGGGAGTACTCACATGGATTAATGTCAGTTCATTAGCTTTGGTCCTTCAGAAACTGTTGTCTTCAAATGTATTCTTCAAAATAATCCAAAGCTGTATCTTAACCCTGAAACCAATTTTTATATAAGAAAATATTTGAGAAATGAACTTCTAATAAATCTGAAGTGCAGTTCCTAAGTAAAGAAGCTCCAGAGATTCTCAGCTTTTTCACTCTATATTCAACAGCAACAAAGAAATCATCTAGAATCATCCAACTAGCAGAAGAAATTTTATCATGAACAGTTACATGTTTATAATTGTTCTTTCAACCACTGATAATCAGAAATTTATATGGAGAAGAAACAAGCAGTCTTTAAGGAGTCTCCATCAACTCCACCTCACAGAAAGTGGAAACGTGCATTATTCCATATTCAGAATGTATAGTAACAATTCAGCTTGGAATTGTTGGCTGCACTAGTTTTTACCTGCACAGTTAATTTTAGGATGAAAAGAATCCCTCAATAAGACCTAGAAATCCCTGAATAAGACCTTATCTCTATCAAAAGTGTTCATTCATGGACCTCCAAAATGTATGGTACGGGAGTTTTCCCAGAATTTGTCCGGTTCATTGGGCCTGATAATTTTAGAATAAAGGCTAATGTGAAAATTGCTTTCTGCTTTAAGGAAATACTCACCAAACAAAGGCTTCAGTGTAATCTGAACAAAGTATTTCCTGGAGTTTACCAACACCTGATCCCAAACATTAACAGAAACACTGCTGAAACTCAGCAAAGTAAAACCACAACTCATTTCCAGCTGCCAGGGAGAAACAGGTTTGCATGGAGCAGAGGAGCTGCCTTGGGCAGACAGACCTGCAGAGAGAAGAGAATGGGCATGGTATGCCACACTGCACACTCACATTGGGCTATTCCGGACTCAACAAATCCCTGGAAGAAACTATTGTGTTGTAATTGTGCAAACCCATGTGGCTGATGAGAAACACAAGGGTGGCTTTTTTGCTTGTTAGAATTCTAAAACTAGGGTTTTCATATACCCTCTTCTCTGGAAATGCCTCATGGTTTAAATATGCTGTCTGAAATCCCCTGTTTCCAAGTCCTTCTGGAAATAACTTTCCTGTTTGTAAGGCTTAATTTACAGTCAAGAGACAAAAGGATCCCCTTGAAATCACATCATGTTAGAAAATAGAGGACTGATGGGGTGTGCAAAGTCTAAGTCAAAAACCTTTTGGGAGAGCTATGGCATAAATGCCCAAGTGTTTCTGTATTTCCTTTGCTTTTCAGTAATTTTGCCAGTATTCTGGTTTTCAGGTCCCCCAGAATGTCTTTCCTGTTAGTCATGTTTTGCTCAGACAACACTGGGACAATGATGTGAAGTTTGCTTGCAATTACTTTAATGAGGAACAAAGGCAGAATTAACTCCGAAAAGATTGTCCCAAAGATCCACATGCAAAACTGAGAGCTCTATGTGATAATGAAGAAAACAGGGTTAACCAGCTAGCAGTATGACTTTTCAAGTAAACGTTTTCAAGGTAACACACATCAATTTCTTTTATAACAAGCCGAAAACAGACCTGTTAGGTCTAAGATACACCTGAGGTGAGGTGTTTGCTTGGTCAAAGGGAGAGAGATTCTGAGGTTTAATGCACACCAATCTGGTATCTTTCTGTCTACATTAATCTTGGATTTTCAAGGTTGCTTGGGTGGGGCTCCTCTGACTTTTTCCTGCTATATGTTTCCACTGTCACTGGAAATCAAAGAAGTTCAGCAATCCTTGGTATATTTGAACCAGATCCAGCTTTTGTGCTTTTTCTTGTTTGATTTTTTTTCTACCAGGCCATTGTCCAGTGCAAGAAAAAATATTTCATATAGAAGAGTATTTCTGCCTCTGAGATTTCTTTCTTATTTTCTTATAACAAATTGTCTTGGGGAATTTGGAGACGTCAGAAAGCAAATAAAAATCCATTACCTCCTTGTAAGCAGGTTGTTACGAGTGTTTCAATTCCTACTACCTGGTATTTCTAGGTGGTAAACCAGAAACAGAGCTGCACCAAACTTCTGTGTCCTGCTGGGCTAAAAGAGATTTGCAATAAAGAAACATCAAGGCTTGATGTAACAATCCTCTGTAATGGATCTTGTAACCAGGTAAGTTTTTGCAGTTTATTACAATAGTTTATAAACATTACCACCCTACTTTGACTAAGTTTATGCTGTGGTTTCCAATCCTGAGACCTCATTATGCCTTTTATCTGCTGAATTAGGAGTTGTCTTAGATGTGTTTTATGTTAGTCATGACCAGATGTTGAACCTAGAGGTTAGTTATTCTGTTCCCTACTAGCCTAAGCACAGGTATTGCCCCTGGGTTTCTAAGCAGACTCTCCCAGCTTCAGCCAGAATACTTTGTGCTATTGCACGTCAATTCTCAGAGTGTTCTGTGCCTGCAGAGATGGTGGCAATCTTTACTGATGGAAACTGAGAGTGACTGAATGAGCCAAATATGTGAATACAGCTCAGCAGTCCTGGATGCTGCTCCTCCACTACAGGACTGCTGACCCAGGTCCTGGTCTGAAACTGGACAGTGGTTTTACTTCTGTGTGGTCATATCCCACTGGTCGCCATCCCTTGTGGGACAGGCCTTGCAGTGAGTACTCCCAAAGGCTGGTGAGGTCTTTGGTGCAGTCAAAAAATCCTTGCTTAGAGCTAATGATTCCCCAAAGTCCCACCCTGGTCATCTGAGGGTGACTGGCAGGTGCACCCCTTTCATCTTTGACTTTTTCAACACAACTTGCAGGGTCTGGCAGAACTTTAGATCATGTTGCTTTTCATTTGGCATTAGCACACTGGAAGTAGGAAAGTTTATGCCTGGAAACAGTTGGTCGAGGTCTGAAAGTAGAAAATATTAAATCAAGGCACGGAGAGCTTTTAAAAGAGCAGGAATTTCATGGAAATAAAACAGTCTACTCCATTAAGTTCCTCTCATGGACTTTTATGAGGACAATTATTAATACTGTTGAAAATTATACTCATGAAACATGTGTTAATGGGAGCTGTGCTGGCTGCTGCCAGAAAAACTTTACAGCTCATGTGGAGACAGAAATATTCAGCAAAGTAACCTACAGGGTGCAAAGGTTCGCGTGGTGCCGGCTTAGACTAACTTAACATATGCCCTCTGTAGCCATGGTATTGTCCAAAACCTAATGCCCGTAATAAAAGAGAGAAAAATTGGACCCCAAGTGGCAAGGATTGTAAGCCCTTGGAATTCTCCTAATCAGAGATATTCAGCTGTTTTTAGTTTATAATGTTTAGTCAAATAGCAACAATGATTTTTCTTCTTTTTTCCAACTCAGCTGCACGGTGTGTTGGAGGGGGTCTCAATGGCCTGTGACCTTGCCTTTATCTGTCAGTCTGTCACCACTGGTCTTCAAAGTGCAGCTTAAAGGATCTGAGGCTTCTGTGTGGCCTTGATGTGATCTGTTTTCCTGGTGGAGTTTTTCATTAGCGGGTGCTTTTTTTAAGCTGGTTGGAACTTGCTTTACTTGCTCTGTGGGATGTTGCCGGCTCAGGGGCTCTCCTGAACCCCCAGCCAGGTTTAATAACCCTCCCTGGCCTGTATTTGCAAGCTTTGTGTGTATGGTGGATGCTGCTTCTACACAGTAGATGCTACATCCTGCCCCATTGAGTAGGCTCTTTCTTTTCTCCTCCTGCCTCCAAAATTTTCATCAAAGGCTCTCAAAAGAGGAAATATTTTTTGAAGTATAGTTGGTTAGATACAGTGACTGAGAAAAAAGCCCATCCATCTGCAGAGCGCTTACCTGCCTGCTAAGGGTACTGCCCTTCCCTCCAGCCTGGATCCTTATTACTGCTGTGTTAGCCATACATTTCTTTTCCTCTGAATCTTGGAGAGAGGAGGTACCTCACAAAAGAGCAGTCATGCTGCATGAGACCACTGGTCCGGGTAGCTCAGTATCCTGTCTACAACTTTTGCCAGCAGCACATGCCTGGCGTAGACTGAAAAACAGGACAAGTGTGCATGATACTCCAGTGTGGTCTGCCAGCAACTCGTGGTTAGGAGCTTTTTGAGCCAAGGCTGTTGTCTATGCATTCAATATAACTTCATGGAGATTTTCTTCTATGTCCAGAGGCTTTTTATTAGCAGAATTTTAACCACTCTCCTCTTTGTACTTGACAAAGGACAAAAAATATTCTGGGGACATGTGGTTTGCTTACATGATCCCTGCATTTGAGTGGCTTTTTCTGGATACCTGGAAGCAATTATTGGGGAAGCTAGAAGACCTGTCTCTGTCACCAAATGAAAACATCCGTGGCTAGAACTAGGTGCTCCTGTGCAAAATCATTGGAAGGACTGAGTGTGAAAAAGCTGTCATAACCCATGGCTGGGTCTGGGAGACACTGACCTTTCACTGAAACGGAAGGTAGGACTGGCTGGTTCCTCTCAGAAGAACCATACCATCCATACAGTGTGTTCTTGCAAAGATACTTTCTCACTGCAGCACAAAGACAGGCAGACAATCCTGTGTATTTTGTCCATCAATAAACAGGTGGGACAGCAAGGATTGATCAGCTGGGTCAAACGGCTACACTTTCTCAGCAGCATTAGGCTTCAGCTTCTTTGCTTAGATTGCATTTGGTCTCGGCTGTGGAGCACTTCTGGAGAGGACCCTGTGGAGCACTTCCAGAGAGGTCCAGACTGGTTACTGTGTGTTGGTGTGGGGACATGCAGCCCTACCTGTAAAAGATTAGGCTGTGACCCCCTTTACTGCAGAGCTCACTATTGACACAGCAGTTCTTTTCCCCCAATTCCAGCAGAAGGGTCTGACAAACACTAACTCTAAATTGAAGGGATGGGAAGAAGGACTCCACCAAAGTGTTTGATTTGCTTTAGCATGGTCTGTGTAAGGGGCAGGCCAGAGCAATTACCAGCATGCACAAGATGCCTGCTATGCTGCTTGGAGTGTGTTTCTTTACTACGTGTCAATACAAACTTAGAGCCATTTTTCAGAGTTTGCCAATGGCTATAATTGAAAAGGCATGAATTGCCCTCAAGAGATTCCCCACTGCTCTGCATTATTATCTGCTGGATGGCAGCTCTATAGGCCATGTATCATTTTTTTCAAATAACCAGTTAATTACTAAATAAAACAACCTAGCTTTCAAGCTGATTAGCCTAGATTAATGACCAGCAGCATGTTTCACTCTCCTCAACAATTTATCATGGAAAAGAACTATGTCTTTAATGATTTAGGTACCTGGTCTATTGAGGCTTGCTCCAATCTGTACAGCCTCCAATTTGATTTAATTGCTCTTCTTAGTTTGTGACCTGGAAAAAACCAAGTGACAGCTCCCATTAGTGAAGCCCAGCTTGCAACTTGCTTGCAGTGTTACAAAGGCTCACTGGGTGTCTTTCTCTGCTGACTTCATTAAGAAGATATATAGAGGTCAAGTGTCACTTTGGCACAGAACAAGTACCATGCCGTTTATCAGCTGAAACAGGTTGAATCAACCTGTGTATTTTATTTAAGTTTATATTCATTCTTTTTTCCTCTTACTGTTTTTAAAAGACGCTTCTAGAAGCTCCTTGTTTTGTTTAAGCTACAATTGAATTTACAGACTGGCCTTAAAGGCATTAATTGCAGTTCGTTTATTGTTGCTTTGGCATGAAAACTTTGGCATTGCACTCCTCTACAGTTATTCAATAAAAGATCTTTTGTTATAAGGGCTTATTCAGGGCCCTCGAGTTTGCTTCCTAATTAATATTAGACTTCCTCGCAGTTGTGCTCTGGAGTACAAATGCTCACTTCCCAAGGATGTTGCTGCAAAGGCACATTGAATGTGTATGTGTCTTTAAATTCATCCTGAATTACTGGCTTATTATTGGGCAAATCCTAGAAGTTTTCACTTAGCCGAAGCTCCCACTTAAGACAATTGGCCCATGGGAGTTGTCTCATCATTAACTGAGCTCTAGCAGTTGCCTGGCACTCAGTGAACTGAGTCATGGTCACTGCCCCTGAGAGTTTACCATCTACATTAGAGACAAAGACTAAACAAGGCTGAGAAGATAATGAGGCAGCGTGAGCTGGAACTGGGCTCCGGGACCTGGCATTGCACTTTGCTCCCGAGGTGTTTATGAAGAGGCCAGAGGGACCACTGCTAATGCCCCTGGTCACTGTAGTGCTGTGCAAGGCAGACTTTGGTGTGAGCAGTTGCTAAGATGCTCTTTCATTGTGCTTTCCAGAAAACAGGCCAAAACAGATGAAGTCCTCTCTATGCCCTCTCTTTCCAAGGAGATTTGTGACCCTCTAGAAGTGAGGGTTGCTGTGTGCTGAAGGGGGCTGCTTTGTACTGTCCTGTTCTGGGATTTTCCTACCTAAGGAGAAGTTGCTCTCTGGCTGACATTCTCTGGTGGGCTAGTTCAGAGAAAGCAGGAGCTGTGGTTTGTGCCTAAGGAAAGGCAAGACAGAGAAGTGTTAAGTCTTTACACAGATAAATTGTTACCTTAGTGGGAGGGGTAAGCAGGCTCACAAGGCAGCCACATAACCCAGCTCGCCGTAGTTTTTTTCTGTCAGGAGCAAAGCAGGCCTAGGAAGAGAAGGCTGTGACTTCCTGACGTATTCACAGGGAGCTCAGACAAATCTATGATCTTTGTTTCTTCCTTTCCACAGACAACTGTTGTTGGTAATCCTTTTTGCAAGAAAGCAGTGTCTCAGGGAAAGGTAGATGGGCTTGATTGGTACCAGTGTGGGCATCATTATAAGTATCCTGGACCTGTGCCGAGTGTGTCGTAAAGATTCCTGCCAAGCCTGCTAGAAAGCTCTAAAAGTCCGGAGACCCTTTGAAATACCCTCAGTATAAGACTTATTACTGCTGTGTGCCCTCAGTGTTGTCCTGCATGAACACTGAGTTCTCATATTACCATTGCTGAAGAGGGGACTCTTGCCTCTACAAAAAAAATCCCTTGCAAAAAAATGCAAAATCATTTTATTTTGTATAGTCCTTGCCACTACTCTCGAGGAAAGGTATGATACTAGGCACTAAGAACAGCAAGGGAAAACCAGGGTCAGTGTTGCAGAATAACTCCCTACAGACAGCCTTGGAGCTGCTTTTGAGTCATGGATAGGTACGTGCATCTATAGCTCCCGATCCTGTGGCTGAATGACTCTAAGTAAGGAATTTTAAATAATTGAACAGTTGAGGGTTGCTGGTTTATTTGCCAAGGATGTACAGGAAATACCAGCAAAATATGATCAAGTTTGCAAGTTTTTCATCAGTCTTCATTCCTGCAGATAGAAACTCATATGTTCCTATGGTGTGACCCAGTGCAGAAAAGCATAGGTCTTTTCTCACAGACAGTCCTTGTTTGTGCAGAAATCTTTCAAACACTTCTCATTCCCTAGGGCTGTGGAGCAGGACAGGGACATGGACAAGAGATGCTGGTGACATTCACAGAGTACAACTGCTTGTGGCTGTGTCTGATGTGGGTCTGTCTTAATCACTTTGCAACAGTCATGAAGCTTCATCCCCCTGACCCCTTCAGTCACCCAGCCCCTCCTACTGCTTGAGCTATTTGATCAGAGTATGAACCCAGCTGGGAGTGAATGTGGGCAGGTGTAAAGCCCTTTCCTAATCCCTTGGCTATGCACCTGGGTTCCTATGGTACACTTTGAACATGTGCCTCAGATCTTCATTTCAGAGTGTAAGAGCTGCTTCTCATCTGAGCAAGCTGCTGTCTTATGCATGCTTTGGGGGTTTTCCTAAAGCAGCCTAAAAATCTCCTAATCCTCCCTTTCTGCCTCATATTTTCTGCGGGTTGTACTTTTGAGCCCTTGTGCATATTTTTGTCACAGGAGAACATGGGTGTTTGCTTTTGCAGTGAGCATAGCTGCCGCCAGCTGACAGAGGAGATGTGTGACACAGCCAGTGCTGGTCCCAGCTGCTGGAGTCTGCACCATTTGGATGTGAGGAGTGACATAAGGGATGCATGAGGCAACAAGTCATCCGGAGTCACCTCTGTTGCCTGCAAGCATCTATCAGTGCTGAGCAGTACAGACCTCTCAAGGGAGAAAGAGGAGAAGGGAAGGTCTTTCCTGTTTCAGACCCTCTCCTGTTACTAATGGGGACAGGTCACAGCCATGGGAATAAGGCACGAGGCATTGATTCATTGAGCTTTTTCTTGTAATGCTGTAGATCTTCATTAATGTTCCCAGTTGTGCTTTCTGCTGTTCCCAGTGGGACCACTTAATGACATAAAGAGCTTAACAAGGAGAAGCTGTGGTCACAGCTGAGGAGAAGGGTCTGGTTTACTGCTGCCAAGGGTTGTGCTGTTTATCACATGCAGCATCAGCCTCTAAATATTTCTTGCCATTGGGACTGAGAGAATCACTTTGCAGAGAAGGTTATCCAGTAAATCTGACAAGGCAGAAACAGAGACCAAGGAGGGGAGAATCCCTCATGACCGTGCTGGTCTCTAAAAGCTTTTGGCAGGTGTCTGGAGGGGGCTGTTTTCTGTTATGAACTATGATTTTGCACAGGCCATGGATAAGAGGTCTTATGAGCCATGCAGTGGGGTTTTCCACTGCTGTGTTTTCCTACCTGTTCCACTCTCTCTCCTTGGGGAATCTTGGAGCTCCAGGCAAGAAGTTTGCTCATGCTGGGCCCAGTGTTGAACTGGGAAAGCCCACGGGCCTCGGAAGGGTGGAGGAGCAAGCAGAGGGAGGAATCTAGTGTATCTGTGAGAGAAAGGAACCACAGAGAAGACACCACTGCAAAATGTTCCTAATGAAACCCTCAAGTGCAAATATATTGCAATTTATCTTTTCTACTTGTTGAAGCCATTCCACAGTACATATTATTGGCAAGCATACTTGAAGAGTTAACTGTACAAATGTGTCTTAGAAATAGATTTCCCCTTATTTATCTGAACTGACTTAGCTCCTGCCTTCCCAGGACTGAAATGCATTTGCTAAGCATTAATCTTTCCAGTGGTATTTCAGCTGGACAAGTTTGCTTTGCAGCTGGAGTTTGGACAGGCAGATCAGCTCCAAGTAGGTTATGATAGTTTCAGATCTAGAATTCTTTTACTTCAGTGGGAGGAAGTTGTGTGTAAAGCCACAGCTCAGCTATGCACTTTAGGATCTTTCCTTCACATGTCCACCCAAAGCCCTCTCTAGCAGAACTTGTTGAGCATTTCTTGTTATTCAGGATACCTTCACTGTGATATGGGTGTGCAGGAGGACAAATCTGCAGACAGGGTAGCCGTGGGGTGCTGAGCACTCTGTCACACCTAGCTATAAGCCCAGTTTTCATCTCGGTGTGAATTGCTGCTCAGCATTTAGTGCAGAGCAGGTGTTAATGGAAGGTCATCCAAGGTTTCTCTGCAGCATAATTATGGGACTATTTTAAGCTTTCTCATTTGGTTTTAATGCAGATCAATGTCGTAAATTGTCAAGATGTATGAAGAGAGAGTGTCTAAAATTATGCTGGATCACCTGCCTTCCAAAACTTCTTGCATATGAAATTTAGGTATTCGTCACCTGAGACTCAACCTTCCAAGTGTTTGGAATGCTTTCCGAAGCATCTGAAAGCATTCCCAGAGGCTAAGGGTTGAACCAGCCTCCAGCATAAAAGGCATGCAGATGGAGTTGCTGCTGGCTCTGCAAGGGGTAACCCTGTGTGGGCTGGTTTCCCCAAATGTCACTGTTTCTCATGCTTGTGCCCGTCAGTCACACAGTCACTGCTCTCAGGTTCACATCCCTGTGTGCACAAACTGGGGCATTGTGCTCATCCAGTTTGGGGCATAACTAAATCCTCATTCATTTCTATCCCACATACAACAGATCTGCTCTCCTGATTTAGAGTTAAAGGATCTTTGGCTAGCTTGGCTTTAATATCCTCTGCAGGATCAAGCTCTCATTTCAATGAATCCCACTTTCCTCCTCCAGTTCATGCTCTCTAAGAGCTTTCTTTGATTTTCTTGCCTTTCCTTTTCCCACAATTTAAAGCCACTTTATTTAATTTCAAGTACATTTTTTGAAGGGAACTCGGTGATTATTGATTCAATGAGAACTGGAACTCTGACCTATGCTTTTCATTCTAGTTTTCAGGTGTGGCATCACACCTGAACTTTTGTGCCCTTGGATTTGCTGTGAGTCTAATAGCAGAAGAAAAGCTCTTCCTGCCTTCAAGCTCCCTGCAGCAGTGGGCTGGTGATTTATGTTGTTAACAGACGTGTGTATCACATGCCCTGGCTCTGCTGCATCCCTTCTGTGCTGGGCGTCCTCCACTCGCTCTCCTTCCCCTCAGGTTGCTGTGCTCTTGTTCCTTAAATAATTTTACAAGGAACAAAAGTAAGTCAAAGGGGAATTGTTTTTAAAATCAGGACAAACCCCTAGGCTCGGTGGTGCGCCTAAAACAGGGATTCCCTTTGCTGGGGGAACCATAACTTTTCCACGTTGGTGTTGCTATAGAGATGGTGTCCGATCTCTCTCTGTTAATATTGCCCTTTTGGAAGGGCCCTGAATAGGCGCTGAGGTAGGTAAATTTATGCAGTGACACCAAGCGGGTGATTTTATTCTGACAAATTCCTGCAACGTTTGTTTCCAGGCTTGTCTGAGGGCCGGGACGCAGTGTTGGGCTTTTTGTCCCACGTGCTGCCCTCGCGAGGACGGAGTTAATGGAAGCCTTGTTCGGAGCCACTGGGGCAGAAATTTTTTTGCTAAGGGAGACAAAAGCTGAACAGGCCACCTCAGAGGTTGCTTTGGGAAGGCTGTGTCTTGTGGGCTCTCAAAGGAAACAGGAGATAACGCTTGGCCCAGGAGATTCATGGAGTATTTTCAAGCACCCTCCTCTCTGCCCCACTGCTTGCACATCTGCCTCCTGCAGCATCTTTTCTAGGGTGGCAGGGAGGCGGTTTCTCCAGAAAACACTAATTGGAGTTGGTTTTTCACAACCTGGCAAGAGAATAATTGCCAGCATTGTGAGACATGACTTGGAGATGCTGTCAGACTGGGATGTCTGTGTTGGGTCTAGTGGCAGCAACAGCAAAGAGCACCACATATCTGTACCTGACTGTGGGGCTGTGCTGGCTGGTCCCAGCACACCAGGCCTCTGCTCAGTTATGATTGTACCAGCAGATAGAACTGGGAGTAGAGCAGGGACTGAAAAATCACCATCTAGGCTGCCAGCACCAAAGCCACATGTCAGCATCTCTCTGTTGGTTTGGTTTGAGGACCTGGGTGTTTCAGAGTTTCTGGGGTGCTCTTGTATTCTCAGAATGGCTGCAGCTCCTGGACTCACTTGGTTATGGCAGATCATCAGCTACGTTTTGTGGAAAGAATTCTATGGGTCCAAGAAACATTGCACACCAGGAAGGCTCTGATGTGCCCACTGAAGGTAGCCTGGGATCACATCATGCAGAAGCAGGATCTCCACTGACC
This sequence comes from Grallaria varia, assembly GCA_013396735.1. Classification (NCBI taxonomy): domain Eukaryota; kingdom Metazoa; phylum Chordata; class Aves; order Passeriformes; family Formicariidae; genus Grallaria; species Grallaria varia. Next base: position 174,445 of record VWZG01003107.1, read on the forward strand.
TCCTTTGAACCAGACCAAGCCCAAGGCCCACTTCAGCATCATGTCACCCTGGGGCCGGGAGCACAGTAACAGCAAAATGTATTAGGGCAGCTGAATAATCCTCCAGGATAGTGGCAGGTCATTCTGGTGCAGAAGACCTCCAATACAGGACTGGGTAAAGCACTTAAATCTGAAGACAGGCTGGTAGTGCTCCATGGCTGCTGCTCTGCCCTCTGGGGACAGCAACATTTCAGCAAAAAGGAAATGCATTCAGCATAAATTTTATCAAAGAGCACAGGATCCTTAGAACTGAGCATTGCTTTATCATTATAAAATATATCCTTTTGATTCTACCAATTTATAAGGGAGGAAATTATTTCTAATTCATAAATTATTGAATTTAGTCTTTCTGCTCTTTAAGTGTCCTAGTTTTTCAGATGTACTTTGTAATTTTATAGAGTTATTTGAAGGGACAGTGTTTTGTGGTGAATGGAATGTGAAATAGCTGTTTTTTCTATGTTTTCTAATGTTTTTCTAAGTTTTCATATGTAGCCATACAGTCAGTCATATCACCATTCTTCTTACTGGAACTGAGTGTCTCTTGTAGTACAAATAACCAGATCAATCCAATTGGATATTTGCATTTTTAATGCAACTTATTTGGGTATTACATCAGTTGCAGTACTGATGCAGATATTATTAATCAAAGGCAGTCTGTGGGCTCTGATCAGTAGAAGGTTCCAAGTACTGGTGTTCTTGGTTTGGTTTGGTTTTTTTCTGAGAGTAACTTTTTTTCCCTCCATCCTTAAGCTTTTCTCCCAAGCAAAGCTGCCATTTCAGAGCTGTTTTTTTACAGAGAAAGGGACTGGTTCTTCAGAGAGATCAGCATGAACCTAGTTACATTGACACAGAAAATCAGGGTTAGCTCCACAGGACACTTAGAATGCTCACATTTTGGCTCACATGAGGCATGTCAGGAAGAACAACATTATGGAGGTGTGAAACATGGCTCTCATTAGGATGCCTGTTGTGTGGAGCAAGCAAGACCCTTCCTATTTTTGATATAAATTTCATAGAAGCCAAGTGGAAGACAGAGAAGAAGGATGTCTGCTTATATATTTGCAGTGGCTGCTGATACAGAGCAGGGAACAAAGCCATCTCAAGTGTCAGCTAATCTCTGCTTTGGACTACATCTTGTCAGCTGGAAGGCAGTTTGGCGAACACTTGTGTCTGTGCCATGGACTCACGTGAGTTGTACCCTTGAGCTCAGTGAGGTGTCTCACGTGCAGAGGCTTTTGCAGAGCAGAGATCCAAGGAATTCCTAATCCAAGGAATTTAGTCGGGGTTACTGGGAACTTTCCCTGAGTCCCATGTTACATGCCTGCCTTAGTGGGCAAGCAGGGTTTCCTTTACCTTGAGCCCTGCTGAGAGTTGAGAGGACTGTTGGTTTAGTTGTTGCTTTTGTTTTAATGAAGAGGTTCGTTCTCTCCAAACACGCATGGACAGCTGCCATTTGCCCTCCTGAGACTGGTGGGCCACAAAGGACTGCAGGGCCCTGTTCCTGCTTGCACAACGTAGGATTCCTTTGTAATGCAAACCGAGCAGGGTTACAGCTCCAAACCGCCATCATTTACAACCACACAGCTAAGCAAGAAACCACTCTCAGCAGCACACAGCAACATTTTCAGCTCCTGTAAATAGTCCCCAAAGCCACACAGCACTCTCATGAAGAAAGTCTGGCTGCATGGCTTGGGGATACCGAGCTTTAGGGATGACACCATTGTACAGCCTCTAAGGTTTGAAAAAAAAAATCTTCTAATATAATACTCCCATTTAAGAGAAATCAGAACTGAAAAGCAGCTGTCAAACTTTAATTTCCTGGCTAATGAATGACCATGAATCCATTCTTTAATGATTCCTGACCCTAGAAACAAAATGTATTAGCACTCTCAGATTTTGCACAGTAGTGCTAAATGGGGCATGTAATGTACTAATTTAGTGCCTCTTTAGCATAATCACAACCTACATGCACAGCTACATTTCCTTGGCAGGCAGCTTTCACAAGACCTGCAAAGAACTTACGTAGGACATTTCACCCTATTATTCATTTCACTGATGCCTGAGAATCAATATATGTGGTTTTTTTTCCTCTGTACTGTCTTTCTCCACAAAAAAGTATAAAATCATCCATTGATCTTCATGGGGTGATTAATATGCTAAGAATTCTGTGCTTTTCTCTACCTGTAATGGGGAGAGAGATCTGATTTTACTGTGTGTTTAATTTGTGCATCTAAAAACCCAGAAAAATGTTGAGTTTGGGTATAAATCCTACTTTCCAGGAAAAATACAGGGTCAAACTGAATAAACTGCACTGACCAAAGGCTATTTCTAAAAATAAAATAGCAATAAAATTTATTTTAAAAATACAATTTTTTTTTAAATCAACATCATCCCAAAAAATATATTTTTAGCAATAGCTTAGCCTGGCTCTCTATTTAGGAAAAAATAGTCTGACAAGTGAAAGCACTCATCCTGATGACCACCAGCTTCCCTTTTTTGGCTTCCCTTTGGTCCCTGTTTGGCTTTTGGGATGAAAAAAAGCACAGCACAGTTATCTCATAACATCTCTAAGCAAAGGACATTTCACTTAAGCATCCATTGAAGTATTTGTGGCATTCAACAGCTTCTTCCAATTTTTTGTGGTATTTTTAATGTCTATTATTTCTAATCTTGATCTCTACTCATAGAATCATGTGATGGTTGAGGTTGGAGGTACTTTTGGAGATTACCTATTCCACATCTCTGCTTAAAGCACAGTCAACTAGAGCAGGTCACCCAGCACTGTGTCCAGTTGAGTTTCAAATCTCTGCAAGGATGGAGCCTTCACAACTTCTCTGGGCACACTGTACCAGTGACTGGCCATCCTCATAGTAAATATGCATTTTCTTATGTTTAAGTGGAACCTGTATTTCAGATTGTGCCATTGCCTGTTGTCCTTTCACCGGGCATCATTGAGAAAAACCTGGCTCTGTCATCTTTACACCCTCGCTGCTGATATTTATATACATTGATAAATTTCCCCTGAGCCTTCTTTTTTCCAGAATGAACAGTCCCAGCTCCCTCAAACTGTGAAAGTTCAAATGAACCAGAGAGCCACTTGGGTCCTTCTTTGTACTGTTCTAGCCAGGGATTTGCTCTCCTCTGTCATCACCCCTCTGTAAATTATTTCAACGGATGAGCCCTTTGGAGGGAACGTTGCCAAAGCACAGCAGTGTTTTATAGCACCACAACGGGATCCTTATAGCAGTTTGTCTGGTCCTACCTGGTTTATGCAGACACATTTGGGTGTCCAAAGAGGTTTTGTTACAAGATCAGGCCTATCTTCAAAATGCAATTAAGCTACTTGTTATTTATTATATTAACATTTGCTTGGTCTAAATAAAATCAAGACCACTCCAAAGAGTTCTGCATATCTGTGTGGTCTACAGCAGGCAGAGCACTGTGTATGCTGTGCTCCTACACGGGTTTTGTCATGAAATCAATCCTCCCTAAACCTCGTTATCCCTCTGTGTGTGGGAGCCCTGTCTGGCCTGGCAGTCCCTGCCTGCAGCAGATCAATACAGAGGGACAGAGGCAGCTGAGGGAGACAATGTGCAAATAAATACACCTGGCACTGGAAACAGCCTGTCTGTGGTTACAGGAGAAGGTGTGAAGCTGCACACCTCTTTCCGCTCCTTGAGCATCTTGGCGCTGCTGGTGGTGTTCAGTCAATTAGTGTGGCCAAACCCTTTCTGAATGTTTTCACCTCCATATGTAGGCTGCACTTTAGAGAGAAAAACCTGGACCTATGCCATGCTCTTTCCAGAAATTCAGGAAAAGGAAATGGGATTGTTAAATAAAATAGACAGTGCTGATCCAGGAGCTCCTAAGGCAGGCTGCACAGGCTGGCAGTGCCTGCCTCCACTGCGAGCAGTGCTGCCCACACAGAGGCTCTGACTGCGGGGAGCACCGTGCAGGGCTGGGGTCCAGTCCGGCAGCTGGCACGGCAAGTGTAGGGTCTGCTCTCAGTCACGCTTGTGAGAACCCAGGGAACAGGTCAGATCACTGTATTACCTTGTATTTCTGCTCTGTGCCTGACTGCTCAAACAATGGTGCAGAGTTTCAGACAGCCTGTGGGAAAAGTTTCCTTTGGTGAAAAACAGAGTCCTGCTGCCCCCTCAGAGAAGACTGACTTCTGGGGGGGTCATCTGTGCTCAAGGCACAGCACTGCCTGGAATTTGATTGATATTTGTTCTCAGGACTGTGTGAGTTGCCCCAGCTGTGGCTGTCACTCCTTGGCCTGTAATTCCCCACAGATATTCATGATGAGGTCTTTGGAGGCAGGTGTGTTTGTGGAATTTGAAGGAAGCAATGCAATTTTTAGGAGAGATTTTCTGTATGTCATTACTACCATTCCCAAATAGCAGAAATACAGCACATAATTGCTACATCTGAAAGTCCTGAGCTGCAATATTAGCAAGGAGTTAACAGGAATCAGAGGCTGCAATTATTGCAGCTGGTTTTAATAACAAATATGGAGAAATTGCATATTTCCAGAGATAATTCACAGACTGCAAAATCTCTGCTGAGTTGACAAGATAACAATTTTTCTTTCATCTCTGATAACAACTAATGCCAAGACTTAGTTACCAAAAAAAAATGCATAGAGCATAAGGAGGCTTTTTTGCTATAGGTGTTAAATAAATCAGTATTATAATAATAATTAATTAGACCTGCCTTGTGATGTGCACACAAATGACAGCTGACCATTGTTGTGGATGTGGAAACCAGCCATTTCTTGCTGATGTCTGTTCTGCTCTGAATAGAGTTGCATATGTCTGCTCCAGTTAAAACCCTGTTTTCATGCATTAATTTTTAAGGTGATGGCTGTATCATCATATCATCTGCAAGCCTTGAAATCTGTCTGAGCCTGAGGACTCTCCAGGACTCATGGATGCCTGTTCAGCAGGGCTGGGCTTCTATTAGAAGGTGAGTAGGGTATGTGAGCACCCTGCTATATCTGGGAATGAGGTGGGAGGCTGCAGGCTGGCTTCAGAGAGCCCAAAACCCTGTGCCTGAGTGATGCTCAGGGCTCTGCTGTTGCAGAGGTGTGTGTTGAGGACAGTGTGAGCCATGCTGCCCCTAGAGAGAACGGGGGCAGTTATGCTGTAAGCTGGATTGTCAGACTGTTGGGGCCACAGGCTGCAGAGCCCATACCGTGGGTCTCTGCGCCAGGACCACAAGAAAATCACAAGTCACTGTGTCGCTCCTAGCAGCTCTTACAGCCCTACAAGTACTTGGTGTTATCCTAAGCCCAGATGAGGAAAATGCTCCAAGCAGTAGGTGTTGGAACATGCTGGTTTGTCACATGGAGAAAAGCAATGAACTGGCAGCTTTTCCCTGAGCTGGGCACAGAGGGCTGAACCCTCCTGCTCTCAGCAGAGATGACTTGGTGTCACTGCACGTACTGAGCCTCCAGCCCTCGCCCATCACAATCCTGCACTCTTCTTTTTAAAGCAAAGCAGATTCCTTTGCTATTCCTTGCTACTACTTCAGGTGCATCTCTCTGGGTATTTAGAGGTATTTAGGAAGGCATCCCTGAACGCGCTGAGACTCGCTGGCTAACACAGGCAGGAGGTGAAGGAGCTGAGCGAGAAGCAGCCATTCTTGCCCTGCGTGGGTGCAAACCCACCGAGCTCCTTCTGCAGCCGGCCCGGGCCATTCCCTGGGCGCTGCCCGGCTCAGCCCTGTCCCAACACCCGCAGTGCCCAGAGGCGAGTGCCCCGTGCCCGTGGCGCCCACTCGCGCTCCCAGCAGCTCCTATACGTTCTTGCGACAACAGAGGGCACCAGCGGCCCTTCCTAGTGCGGGCTCTGCCCTGCCCGGCTCCTCGGGACACCCGGGGCCGCTCCCGGCGCTGGCGGACCTGTGGGAGGAAGAAGCCCGCAGGCGAAACCCCTCCTGCTCCTCCCTTTCGGAGGGTGGCTGCTCGCCCCCGCGGGCCTGCGTGGGTGGGGCGATGGCGCACAGCCGTGCGTGGATGGAGTGGGGAAGGTGCGTGTGGGTGCAGGGCACACACGGGGCTGGGAGGAGGGAAGGCACCCGGCACCCTCTGGGGATCCTCAGATGGTCACTCTGCGCCTCCTGCCTGGCGGGGCCCGACCCTGCCGTCTGCATCCCACCGAAGTCGCTGAAATATGGGAATCTGAGGTTAATCTGCAGTGAAACGGTGGAGGTCAGAGGCTGGGCCCGCGTCCCGCCTGCATTAGAGCGGAGCTCAGCCCCGCTGACAGCTGTGCAACGCGCAGGATCTGCCTCCAGCGGAGCCCGCAGGGACAGCCCTGAGCACGCTCCGGGCTGCTGCGCTCCGGCGCTGCTGCCGGCATAGGAAGGAGCCCAGAGCAGCCTGGCTGCTCGAGCAGGACCTCCCCAGCAAGCCTGAGCTGCCGAGGCTGGGTGGTAGCAGCACTGGAGCTGCTCCTTTTAAAGGTAACCCCTATAAAGTCAGGGGCAATGGAGGTGTATCCCTGCTCCATGCAGTAGGAAGGGGGCTGTTCCCAGTCTGCTCTGCCCCTGATATGCAGATCCTCTCTCCTTCCCCTTACCCACTGTGTTTATCCCTAATGCAGGTGCATTCAGCTATGGAAAGCCCAGAGAGGGATGCAGAAAAGTTGAAGCAGCATTTGTTACTTTCCTGAAGCACAGCTGCCTAAGCAGGTAAGCAGCAGGCCCTTTTAGTGATAGCCCACTTCTTTTGATCATTGTATCACACAACAAAATAATCAGGCACAAGTCCTTCTGATGAACAGACCCTTTAGCAGAACATCCTGATTTGTTGCTGTTGTGAAAGCAGAAACGGGCAGTGATTTTATTCCTGCTTTCTTCCAACGCGGCACTGGGAGTGTGTTCATCTCTGCCCTGGTTTGTGGGATGCTTTCTCTTTGTTCCATCTTAATTTGTGTGAGGAAGACGAAAGGGGAAAAAACAACGATGGAGGGAAAAGGCTTCACGCAAAGAAACGATGTGTCATGCAGTACTGAAAATGCCACCCAATCCAGTGACATTAACTACTTGCAAGAGTAAGAGCTCCTCAGTCAATTTAAGCCCTTGAGTAAGGGTTAAGTGGCTGAGTAGACAGTTCCAGGCAGGATCAGGCCACAGAGCTGTGCACATGAACCATCCTGTAGAGTCTGTACCAGGGCCTCATCTTCTTCAGTCCTGCAAATTGATATATCTTGCTTATTGCATCAGGACTATTTGCTCACATAAGCACAGGACATTGGATGCTGTTTATCTACAGCCTAGAAACATAAAGGTCCCAAGTTTCTTCCACTGCCAGGGGACATGTGAAAACTCTGAGCACATGCTACAGAGATAAGTAGAGACATATGCTTTATGCCAGGCCAAGATGTTTTTATAAAGAGTTTCTGGCCACATCTGGTAAAACATTTAATAACTTTTCTGCCAGCAGCCAAAAGGCAGTCAAATATTTAAAAGCAGTAATAAAAGTTCCTGTGTGAGTCAGAGTCCTACAGAAATCCTGCTAGTGAATTTCCCTATGGTAGCCTGCAGGACTAGCAGGAAAAAAAATCCCACAGAACTCTGATGGTATGAAGTAATTTTTAACAAGTCCTTGGAAGTGGCATGGAATGTCCCTGCAAAGCCCCTGAAACCAGATCCCAGCCTAAACAGCAATTCTGGTATTTTTTTCTTAAATACTACAGCTTCGAATCTGATTTTACTCCTAGGGAATCATAGAGAGGCCAGTTTCACTGCGATCCTTAAGTGGCATCTCTGTTGCTTACAGAAGAATGTGCCCAAGTGTGTATTCCTTTAACCTGGAAGCCAGCATACTTGAACATCTATACTATAGATGGAGCAATACGCTGCCCTGCCATGTGCATGGGCTTCACTCTCTGCTCTCCTTTCCTGCCAAGCTCTGCTCTTGTAGTGCTAATGAAGTACCTCTTCTTTCCCTTTCAAAGTCCTCAGGTGATTCCCTTCTGCATGGAAACTGCAGTGAGACTCTGGCTTTCTTTGGAAATGAATTTCACTAAGATCCAAGGCCACAAAAGCTTCTCTGCTAATTCTTCCTCCTGCTAAAGCCCTGTCAGTAACCAGCGTGCTCTGGTTTGGCTCTGCTGGGCAGCAGTGCTGGGAGCCAGGGGAGCACACATACCTCACAGCAGCTCTCTCATGGGTTGGTAGATGCAGGCGTTGACATTCTTGCTCTCCTGCTTGGTAGATGATGTTAATGGAGAGGGGATAGGAGAGTTATGCTGCTGGCACCTGCCTGGCAGCTTGTGTGCATGGGCTAGTTAGTCTCTGATTGCATTTTGCAAATTGCTTCCACACTGCAAATCAGGTCTGGTATGGATGCTCTTCTCTGAAACATCTGGGAGTTGATCTGGCAGTCCTGCTTGGCCTGAATCCCCTCTCCTTGCCCTGGGACCTTGTCATTCTCCTCCAGCTGAAAATCTCCTGGGAGCTATGTTTCTTTGATTATTCCCTGTTTTACTTCAGCTTAGCTGTAAAAAGTGGAGCAGTTGGTGGGAAAAATAAGTCTTTCCCCGAGCTGTTTTGCAGATCCCCCACAGACACATTATGCCAGTGTGACAGCATCAGCACAGCACAGGAGACCTCAGCAGAGAGGCTTTGAGCTAAGCAGGATCAGGCTCCCACAGACGTGGGTTGTCACCATGCCTGCTGGGTTGCCCAATCTGTCAGCAGAGATCCTACCCTGGATGTCCTAACCCTCCATTAACACTCCTGTGCTCTAACCATGACCCCCTCCTTCTCTGTCAGAGTAAAACCTCACACAACCTGCCTGGTCCCTCTTCCCTGCTTCCAAGGCTGTTTGGGGTGAACGTGTGGTCCTTAAAACAACCTGCAGGCAGGATGAAGTCAGTTGCTCTCCTAGTTGTGTGTGAAGACAACACTTCTCCCTGGGGACAGAACATGGGGGTTTGAGTCTGCAGGGCGGGCCTGCAAACCACAGCATGGGTGGTATGGCTAAGCTGCTCACCAAGGGAGCTGAGGAAAAGCCAGAGGTTTATCACCCAGGGTAGGAGACGGCCTCTCCTTCCTCCTGGCCTCGTCTCAGGCAGAGAGCCCAGCTCCCACAGCCTGCCTGGCAAGCAGCCATCCTCCCATGGTATCCGACCTTTGAAGACGTGCCTGTGGCAGGCTGCTTTGAGCACACAGCAGAGAGAAGAGACAATGAAGAAGTGTCTGGTTACCCACCTCAGCCATCTCCTTCCTCTCCTCTCTGGGGAGGGAGGTCTGCGCTCCTGGCTGTCAGGAGAGATTCTTCCAGCGAGAGTTTGGCAGCACAAATTTATGACAAGCCTGTTATGACTTCTTGCAGATTTGGGTAACACTTGGGGAAAATGCTGTCAACAACTGCTTCCTTCTCTCCTTGGAAACCCCAGAGTGTTTTTCTGTGCTCAGTTTGCTGCCACAATTCAGTACTACCAGTGGCTGGGGGCGTAGCTGGGTGTCCAGAGCCAGCCCCCCCTGGCAGCACAGGGATTGCCTGCACACAGTCCAGCTCAGGGTCGCTCCCTCGAGGATGGCTGCCATGCCCAGAGGGACAGTAGCCCTTTAGCCTCAGCATGGGTCTGCTGGCCACGGGTGTGACAGTCAGCAGAGCAGGCATGTGAAAGCGCTGTCCTTCTACCCTCAGATCATCATAGGATCTATTGAGCAATTCAGAGTGTTTATCTTGTAATGATAGTGCAGCCCTGGGGCTGTCTCTGAGGTCCTCGCTGGTGCAATGACTGGCTGTTGCATCAGAACTGACAGTCAGACCCATGGGGTCAGGCTTCCTGGAGGAGGCAAAGCACTGATCCAGGCCACAAAGATTGCATTTGTCTCTGCATTTGCATTTTCAGCTGCAGGATGAGTGCCAAGGTCCTTGAGTGGGCAGATGGGATTTAGGCTAAGCAGGAATGCCAGATCAGCTCCAAGTTTGTCATCTTCTGGGTAAAATCATGCAAGACTGGGATGGCACTTGTGGCCCCTGCAGTTGCTTCTGGATGTACATGCATTACTCCTGGTGAATCATTAAAGCATACCCTAGCATGAGGCAAAGCTGCAGTCTGAGGCAATGAAAATACCTCTGTTTGCTCATCAGATGCCTCAGGAGAAGGTGAAGTGGACATAACCAGTGGAGCAGCTTGCAAGTGTGCTGCATTGAGAAGACAGCATGCATCCCATATGCAAGATCACATTTCCCTCTCCTCAACAGCCAACTTAGGAGCACCAGCAGGAGTGGCTGGTGACATGGATGGCTGCACAATTGCATTGGTCACCTTTTACTAGGATGAACAGATGCTGGTGCTTCCTGTGTAGTGGGCAATTTGTGTTCCACAGCAGTCTGCAGGGTTGTGGTGATTCATGGGCAACAGGAAAACCTAGTCTTATCTTCACAAATAAAACTGCTGAACTTCAGGTTTCAAAGCCTTTGGTTCAGTGGAATTACAGGTGCAAATCCTGAGAGGTTCAAACAAGGTCTTTCTTCCCCTGAGACAAATGGAGTGCCATGCAGTAAATCACCTATGATTCTCTTTGTTAGATGCTGTGTTACTTTGAAAAATGGCATCATGAGAAATTTCAACTTTCTGCAAAACAAATAACTGCATCATTTATCAAAAAGGTTTGCTTTCAGAAAGGTTGCCACTCTTTTAAGGCATCAGAGACTCCTGGGAATGAATGAGATAAGAAGAACACAAGATGGCACTTTTCTTTTCTTACTCTATTTTATTTGACATTTCACTTTTTTTTGTTTATTTGAAAAAGCCCTGATGAGGAGTGATCCTTGGCCATGGCATGTCCCAGCAGACTTGGTGGAGTGTGACAGTGAGGGCCATGGACTGCCTGACTCGCCTCTGAGGAGATGGGGAGCGACAGGCGTGCTTGCCTGCAGTGTCCCTGCTGCCCATGGTTGTCCTTGCACAGGAGATCTAAGATTGCTCTTCTCCCAGTGGCAGCAAACATTGCCCATCAAACCCATTCCCAGGTTTCTTGCAGTGGAAGATACAACTCCTGGTATGCCAGCAAAATCACAGCATCAGGACTGATTGGCCATGAATAACCAGCATGTTTCTGCCTCCTTAGATGGGATGACACATCCAGACCACTGATACCTGTTGGAGATGAGGCCCTGTGCTCGTTCCTTAGAGACCATTAATGCAGAGCAACATGTTTGGCTCTGCTGTATGTAGTGGTCATGCAACACAGGTGTGCTGCTCCAACAAGGTACCTGTCAAATGCAAACAGTGTCACAGATGAATTTCTCCTCTACTACAGGGCGAGCTATGTGCAAAAAAAAATATGGCAAGGCAGAGAAGCACTTTTGAAACTGTATATTTCTCTTCTTTTAAACCTATTTCCAGTTTTCAACTATTTCCACACACTACTCTTTGTCTAGGACAGAATATAATGCACCAGATGAAGTGTCAAAAAGCAGCCTCTCTATTCAGCATGCTCAACAGTAATGTGTTTTATAGTGTGAGCAACAGTATCTTGTTTTATGCTTGACACAGCAAATATTACTAGTGTCCAGCCAGCACCTCACTAACTTTAAAAAACAGATGAAGCAAGAAGTACTGCAAACAGCTTTTATGTCATCTGTGGGATGCCCACAGTGCTCTCCAAATGCCTGGGAGTCCTAAGTACCAGGCAGGAATTGGCATCCTCTGTTTACACGTGGGAAATCAGAACTAAAAGAGTTTATGTCTCCTGTTTCCAAACACAGTCACTAGCTTTGGGTCTCTGTCTTTTTGGTGCCAAACTGTGAGAGTTTTTTATGTTCTGGCATGTGTGCAGAACAAAGAGCAACTGTTTGGTGGTTTAACTGGTTTGACTTGTACACAGCTCCGTTGAAAAGGTACCTTAGTGTGAAGTCTGTGTAGTGCAGTGAAGAAGCAGATGTTCCCTCCATTCCCATTGCCCATCACGTCTGGATTTTACAAGTGCCCCAGTCGAAGCCAACAGTGTTTGCAGTGTCCAGTGCTGCTGAGAGCTAGGCCAGGTGTTAGATCAAATGTCTGGAGCTGGGCGTGTAACATTTTTTCAGATGTGCTTCTCAGTGATTTTTTTCCAGACAGATGCGGGAAGTCTGTGGTAGAGCTGGGAACAGAGCCTGTTCCTGTGCTGTGAGAGGCTGTGCCTCTGACAAGACACAGGCACGGCCCTACAAAGTAAATGTTGTGATTTCATGGCTGGAGCTGAATGGCACCCAGCACTTGCACCCGGGGAATTTTTTTTTCCCAGTCTCCAGATTCACAGGCATTCACTCTGTGGCTAAAACTTCAGAACCTCTGAAATTCAACTGAATTAGTTTGGTGCGTAATTCTGGGTCAGTTGTACCTGTGCATCTTTGTACTCATGTTCCAGTGTGCAGCTTATTTGCAGGATAACCTTAATGGAAGATCACCAGGAAGGCTCGGGAAGCTACTATGATATAGGGGGAAAGAACATCATGGGGCCGAGCTTAATACCAGCTGGCACAGAAGAGTGTTTTACCCCAGGAGATGTCTGTTGTCTCCAATTACATGTAGAGTAAGCAGCTTCCTGAGCTGGACAGTGGAGTGAGGACTGGGCTTCTGGACGGATGATAGATGCTCTGGCTCTGCTTGCTTGGTTGAGTTGTCTGGAAGATTCATGCATTTCTTTCTTTTTTAATCCCTACTTGAGCTTATCCATGACAGGAGAGCTTGTCATATGCTTTGTCTGACCATCATGTCCTCTGCCAGTGCTGGCTGCATGGCAAACCCTGAGGGCACTGCTGGCCCTGCCAAGCCTGGGCAATGCCTACTGGGGCCCATCCACAGCTGGGCAACACTTTCAAGGGGTGGCCACACTGTTGGGGTGTCGACTGCACGTGCAGCTCCCAGCTGGTCTGTCCCTTTAATGTTTGGAAGAGCACAACTTCACAGCGCAGGTTTTTCTGCCCAGCTGTTTGCATGAGTTCATATTGAAAGCTTCCTTTCTCCAGACATTCTCTTCTATTTATTTATAATGTGCTTTTCCATAGATTGCACCTGCTCTTGAGGATTCTACCCAAGGATAAACACAGGAAAGGCACAAAGCCAGAACCACAAGTGCTGTTTCCACAGGATATACAGGCAGGTATATCTGTACATGTAATAAAATGCTCGGCTCTGGGTGTCTGCTCGGTTCCTCTGCACTGGCATATGGCGAGGGGCATCCAGCATTTGACAGCAGAGAGAGCCCTGGTCTTCAGAGTGCTAAGTTGGGCAGCTGAGCTCCCTAAAAAGAACAGTAGAAACCACGTCCCCACCATCCCTCTGCCAGTAAAGGTCAGGAATGGTGGCTTTTCTTGAGCAAAATTTCAGTCAGTCTCATTTTTCTTTCTATTTCTGTTTTAGCAAATGCTAAGTATTAAGCTGTCATTAGGCAAAAAGTAGTGAGAGGAATTCCAGACTGAAAAGCAGGACCTATACTTTTAATTTAGAAGGAAAACTGGGAAATTTTTTCAGCAAAGCTGCTTCCATGGATAAAAGTCATTGAAGAGAATTCTGGTTGAAAGTATTTCAGCCATCTGCTATAAGAAGGAGGTGAAAACCCCTCAAACCCTTCCCACTGTGAATATACAGTAAAAGGCTGAATCTTTCAACTGTGGTTGAAGTCTCTTTATTTTATTTTTTTTTAAATGGATATCATCATTACTAAAACATGTAAAAGAAAGGAGTTTGGGGAAAACTCTAGCTGATACAGGGCAGGGAGCAATTGTGGGCTGGCAACAGGCTGGAATCGGTGATCTAATCAGCCATTTCCCCATCTAATTGCTATAATTCTATAGCTTGAAGAATTACACAACCTGTATTTCAGTTGGAATAAGATACTATTATTGAGTTAAGTGCGTAATAATTGTGTTTCAGAAGGTGAAATAAATGTCTATCACCAAGAACTTTAATCCATCATTGTACTTTGCTAAATTACAAAAATTGCACTACATTCAATACTAAAATTACTTGTAATAAAGTGATTGCTGAAATGACACTCACAGAAAGATGTCTAGTATCCACATTTGTTTTCCTAATTGACAATTTTAGGCTTTCATCTAGGGAGAGAGAAGCACCCACAGCCCTTGCTGCAGTAGATAGGAATGGAGGGCACATAGCTCATTGCAGAGGCAGGTCCTTTTAGCTTGGAAGGATCCTGCCTGAACGAAGTACCTCTCATTTCTCCAGCTTTCAAGTTTTTTGTTAGCTGATTGTATAGATTCATTTCACCTAAATTTACAAAAATACTAGTCCTTGATACAAGCCTTACTCATAATGATATACCACTTGTTCATATTGCTCTGTAATTTCTTCCCTGGCCCTTCGTTAATTAAGGTCACATTTTGCAGAGTGGGATAAGTGACTTGACCAAGAATACATAGCATGAAGGAAAGAGGCATATCCCTTGTCCTGGGTCTCCAATGGCACCTTCCAGATGGCCACGACTTTTGTTGTTTCTTTTTCCTGCAGTCCCTCCACCCTTTCATTGGCAAAGCACAAAACTGAAGTCAGAACTCTTGGTTTCATCCTGAATATGACATTGAGATCAGGCCCACCTAGAAGAACATTACTTTTTTTGGTTTAGATAGTACTCCAAAGATGTTTATGAACTGTGTAATTAACTGATGCTGAGCTAAACCTGGTTGTTCTTTTACACTTTAACCGTGTATGCAGTCACATGGGACAGCACGTAGAATTTTTTTCCTCAGTCTAAGCAACATCCTTTTCCAAAGATGTCTAAGTACTTTCTCATCAGACTGAGAGAACAGCTGAGGAAATCCCTTACTTGCTTTCTGAAGACCAGGACTTTTTTTCTTTCTTGTGTGTTTTTTCCAGCCTACTTCAGAATGGATAATTAAGGAATTTAATTGCAACATGTTAGAATTTCTCTTTGGAAGAGAAACACATGCTCCGTCCAGGAGACACTGAATTTAAGTCCTTGCTGGATGTTTCCATGGACTCAGCCAAGGGGATGAAACCTTTCTTCAGGGCAGGTGACATAATCTGTAGGGTTTACTGACTCTCTTAACAAAGTATCAAATGCTCTTGTGGATATTTTTCTGCTTTTTCTTTACATGAAAGGAGATGTGAATGTCTCCTCCATCAGCAGTCACTATATAACATACATACTGTAAGGTCTATTAAAAAAGTTTCAATAAGCTAAGAAAATATGAGGAATTCTGATGGGAAGAAATAAAAGCAGTCCATTTTTTTCTTCCAAAATAAATATGTGAGTTAATCTGAAAAAGTGAAGAGTGCCAAATATTCTTCCTATGTGCTAAAGTGACTCATGGCAAAGGTAGACAGTTTTATAGTGCAATTTTTTTACTTGTGCTGGAAATGGATAGCTTCCAAGTGGCACTTATGAAACAATTAGCTGTTGAAGGATAATCAGATTTGTATGAAAATGTAAAGATAAGCGATTTAGCTGTGATCTCAGCTGGAAAGTGACTGAGGGTGGTGGGTCATACTCCACAGTAAAAATCTCCTTTCTTTTCCTAAATGGCACTTTTGCTGAAATGTGCTGGAATCAAGCAAATAAGGGCTCCCTTGACTTTCATTGCTAGGATGACACACGACTGATTTACATCATTAGAATTCCTTGCTGATGGCTGGACTGCTTTGCATGTAAATGAGACCTAACCTGAACAGCTGCCCAACTGGTGGTGGTGAAGGATTTACAGTTCTGGATCAGGTCCCTGGTCACCACCAGTCTCTGAGGGAGCTCCACTCCAGACTGCTGAAGACACCTCATGTTTCATACTTGCATCCCTGGAGACTGGGCAGGGCCAAAGGCTGGGGGACCGAAAAGCATCTTGGAGCCTTTTTATATTTTAAAGTTAAAATGCTTACTTGCCCAGTCCCTTGAAATTATCATGCATATGATGGAAGAGTGAAGTGCTTTTTTACGCTCCATGTGTTGCCCAGACTCATGTGAGTGCCTAGAGGAATGATGCTATTTGTAAAAGATGGGCTACAGCAGTAAGAACCCAACCAGCAAACCTCTATGATGCCTAGGGCAGCCAGGCTTTGACTACTAGTACTCCATGCTCCTATGGATCTGCCAGCCCATACACAGCTCTGGAATTACATGCAGACCCTCTGTGCCTCTATAGCACCACGAGGATTTCATGGAGAGGGATAGCACTGACTGGATGGCAAAGGCTCATCCTGCATCTTTCTTCAGCTGTTGTCTGTGGCCTCTCCACAGAGCTCTTCTGCTACTTCTTCAATCTGCTCATCTCCATATTGTCGAGGATTGGGGCAGGCAGTGGAAAACTGTCAGTAACAGTCCATGGGTTGTCTTTAATAGAAGTGTTTGTCCTAGTGTTCCTGTTCACTGGACCTCTCAGTGTTGTTTGCCGTGTGTTTCTCTTTAAGATCTACCCTCTCGGCTCTGCCTTTGCAAATGTACTTTGTGGAAAAAGTAGGAGAAAATGTGATTATGGCTTCCTGACCCCAGCCTCACTTGAGCTGTATGGAAGGCCCCTCAGGAAACCTTTTTTGTGATATTTTCAGCTTAGTTTTCAAATCTCCAGAGGCCTGGCTAAGACTGGTAGGCAGCCAAGCCTTGAGTAACTATTCATCTGCCTGAACCCTCCCTAAAGATTCACCTGTCTGTGGAGCAAACCTCATTGACAAGGACATTGTTAATGATGTGTCAGAGATAAGAGCAGCTATCAGCCCCAGAAGATCCAGAGAGCCTCGAGACAGTTTGGATCCTTGGCCAAAGCACCAGGGAGGCATATACTCCTAGAGGAGAGGTGGTGGCGTCCTAAAATTCAAGGACTAGAGAATACCTCTGCTTTGTTTAAAGTCAGAGGTACCACTCCCAGTGGTGGGATTCAGAAAAGTATTTGGAGGTCTTCCAAGAAAACATTTGTAGATTCATGTGTGCAAGTTTGTGAAAGTGTTTGGTCTCCTGGTGATGCTCGCACATGGACACAAAACATCTTGGTCTTCAAAGGATGCTTTAACACTGCTTATCCCTCAGCTGAAGTTGGCAGAACAGGGAGTGAGCACTGTGACCTCATCAGGTAGGTGAGAAATCCTTGATGTTATGAAGGCTCTGGGAGGAAATCAGGTACCTGGCAACTCTGCAGGGAGTGTTAGGTGTAGAGCTAGTGATGGCAAAATCCTTCAGATGCTGCTTATTGTGGGGGCAGAACTCAACCTGTTGTAAACACATCCTCCTTTCCTGAGTGTGGTTGGTTTTATCTCCAGGTTAAGAGGGTGTTGAGATCCCATATGGAAGAGGAAGCTGCTCGGCTTTAAGAGCTTTGTTTACTTATATAAGGCCTAACAAACATGGTTGTTAAGGCCCTGTAGGAGGTCTTTCTTATGAAGCTGGGGGCTATTGGATTAGGCAAATGAGAGCCAGAGATTTGCCTAATAGCTTGACAGGCCATGAGGGATTAGACTCTTGTGGGCTGCTGTAAACTTGTGGGACAGAGGTGCCATGGCGTGGGTCTCTTCTTAGCCATGGATAAATGCCTTGTCAATGTGGGTTAATCTTGTTTGCCTTGTCTTCCATAATGCTGCGTTACGGGACACAACCTCTGTCAATTTAATCACTATTGGAATGGAATTGTAGGCTTTTGTTTCATGCACACACCTCCTGCCTTATGCAGCACTTTCAGCATCACAGGGGTCAGTGATTAACAGCAATTTTTAACTCATTTTGGTTCAAGCTCCCAAAATAGTTGTTCCTTTGGGTCCAGAGGTTCAATTAGTTGGATGAATGCATGTCCATCTGGGGAGACTCCATGGCTGCCCACTGTTCCTTTTTCAAACACTGGTATTAACTGTGCCTCTCCCTCCTGAGATAACCCAGGTCACCTTCCCCTGAGCTGCAGTTCTCCCTCGTCATTATGCTGTGCTCAAGACAGCATGCCAGCACTGGAATGGCACCCTGTGGAGCCTGATGGACACCCCCAGAGAGCACCCACCCCTCCTGGCACTCTCTGACACCTTTCATTTGATTGAAAGTGTGAGAGCCAGTGGTCCTCAAAGGCAAGTGGGCAGTTTGCAGTGGGACTGAAGTGCCAAGGCTGTTAAGGGATTCCAAAGAAAGTGGGCTTGGGATTCCTCTGCTCCCGGGTCCCTTTACCTTGGAGGGCTGTGAGTGTACAGGGTTTATGGACCATCATGGCTTTTGCAGCTCCTCTCACTTCTTACCCCAACCAACCTAGAGAAGAGAAGCCACCTCTGCTGGGCTAGTTTGGCTGCCAGGGAGCAGGTCATGTTTGTCTTATGATGGTGTAGGATCCATCCCATCCAGCTCCAGTTTTATCAGACTTTTTAGATGTCTTTGTATTTCCTTAATCCATATCTTCCCTTCTCCTCCCTACAACTACACCAAGAGCCCAGGAATGCTGGGTCCAACACAGGAGCTGGAGTCCAAACACCTGCAGCCACTGTAGACATGTAGCTAGCTCTGAGTTTTGCTTAATAATTGCTTGTCATTGCTGAGGGAGCTGGGAAAATTCACCGCAGGTATCCTTGGGTCCAGAGGCAGCCTCCCCCACAGCCCATTAGCATCTGCAGGACACTGGAGGGGATGGTGCAGGTGGGAGGAAGAGCTCGGGCCAGTCCCTTTTGGTCCACAATGGGCGGCATCTGGCTCAGTTGTGCAAATTGCTTATGCGATCTGGGGGGCCATAAGCCCAAACTGCTCCTTAGAAAGCCCAGCCCAGGCCCTCCTGTCCCTGCTCAGCACAGGGATCGCCCCCCAGCACAGCCCCTCAGTCCTGCACCCACCCAGTGGCAGAGCTGCAGGAGTGGGGGCAGATGGGGACGGCTGTCAGTGGTGCTGGAGTAGCAGTGGTGCCTCCCATCGGAAATGACAAGGAAAACATCACCTTGTGTGCCCATGCTAATGGCAGCCAGTGCGCTCAACAGCTGTGGAGATGGTGCTGTGAAAAAGTACCTAAAGTCTTGTCCCTGACACCTTCACTTACCCAGCACAGAACAGATGCAGGTGCCAAAAGAGTTGTAAATGCAGACTTTGCCGTCCTTTATCCACATGTCCCCAAAACAGCAACAAGTCTTCCTGAGAGGATGGAAAGGGCTGCAGAGCAGAGAGGTGGCATGGGAGTAACAGCAAGACCTTCAGCAGTTGCACACAGTTGTGCCACCCACAGGGTGCTGGGCCCAGCTGTGCCAATACATGAAATGCCATCCCACTCCCATCCCCTTCTCTGTGTCTTCCTTACATTACAGGGAGAGCAGAAAGTTTTAAACTGCCATGTGAGCAGAGAGGGGATAAGCTCTTAGGAGAGTGTGTAATGGGGAATTTCTCCTCTGTTCCACAGAGCTCTGTTGCCACCCTGGCTCTGCCCTGGGCACACTGCAGCACCCAGCCCTGGGCATGATTGAATCCGGGAACCAGACACTGACTAGCACAGAGCCCAAAATACACCAGGGCATCCATAATACAATCTCAGAAGAGCCTGTGCCAGCTTATAAATTGTCTGTGGAGGGGGACCTGGCAGGAGAAACCCAGCCTGCCTCCATGGAGACAACAGAAGTTTGTGACTGAAGCCCTGAGAGGTAAAGTTCACCATGCATGTGCATTACTGTCTTCATTGCTTCGTGCTACAGCTTAGTCATGGCTGACTCAGGAGAGTGGCTCTGGAGAGCACAGCTGGGAGAACAGAGTTGTACTGGTTGACATTAGCTGTGCTTAAGGCTGAGAGACTGCATCTGGTTTGGATCTCCCCTGCTACTGCTGTGCTCTGGCTGCACACTGAGAGATGAGCTAAGAGAGTCTGAAGCTGCACCCTGCTGCAGGCTGGCTTTGCAGAGCTCTGGAGGCACAGAGGTGGTCTAATGCACTTCATTACTGCTCTTTATTATCAGACTCCACTAATGAATTCTACTAATGCTCAAAACCCTGCATGACAAAGAAACCCTTGATCTTCTTCCATGCCTTTCCTTACTTCTAACCCCTGTAAGGCTTCCAGCTGTAGCTGAGGAGTCTCACCAGAGGCAGACAGCGCAGCTCAGCAGGTGGCAAAAAGTGCATAATCCTGAAGTGAGCTGGTTCAGCCCAGGTGCTTCCTCTCCCAAGGTCTCACTGCTAGTCCTAACCCAGGGAAGAAACCTTGCCTCTCCCCAGGCCAGGAGTTATCTTGCATCTTGGCCTGATCATTTAAATCATGTTCTCTTGGCAGTGACTCCTGCTTTGCTGGGCAGTCCCAGGAGATACCCATGCTGGGTCAAAGAGGGCAATTGCTATCTAATGAATGCAGCTGGGCATATCACCCATGGTCCTGCAGCCACCATTCCTCAAACACAAAGCTTCTGCCACATTTTCTTCCATAGGCGCAGGGTCCTCATGGTGCAGTGCTGTAATATACTGACCCTCCAGGGAAGAGGAGAAGGAAACAGAGGGCTCCTGCTGCCCCAGGCATGGTGCAGGCAGCCCACGGCAACTATCACTAAGAGACATCAATGTTTTTGCCATCAGAGTGCTAAGCTTTATAAACAGGATAAAATATCAAGCAGAGGACTGCTTATATATTGCCTGTGACTTTTGTATATCTTAATTTAAGAGTTTACAAATTGCACAGTCCTGCCTAACCAGTAGCTATTGAGCTCCCATAAGGAAGTTCTTTGGCCACTTCCAAATGTACTGTCCAAATGTATGTAGAAGAAATACCCTGGTAAGAGAAGCTGTCACACTGTCCATCACTGCATACAGTGGGCCCTTACCTCTTGCTGTGCCTTTGGAGACCACTTTGTTCTCCTATTCCTTTTCTTTAACTGGCTCTGTCTTTAGTCCTTTAAGGCCTTGTACTTAGACAAGATGCAAATTTTGCATAATAAAAGGGCTCCCTAATAGCTGGCATTGCATCCTGCTGCTCCCTCTCTCCTGTTGTTGAAAATTAAACAGATGTAAAATTAGGACCTGAATGTCCCTGCATCTGGGGGTCCTTGTGCATAGCTGGAGATGAGAGTTTAAGATGTGCCCTTTTCCTAGGAAAAGAAATTGAAGAGTTCAAGAAATTCTAATCCTTAACAAACCTTTCTCTGAAGAATTTTTCTTTAAATACTTTAAATCACACTGGGCATGTGCATTTTTCTCATAGCTTTCCTTGCTTCTCTTGACTGCACACTCCAGTGAAATTCCTGATCCTTTAGCCAGAAATACTTTTGAATGCTCCATCCCTACCTACACTTTTGAACCCCTAAGGGGGACAAATAAACAGAAGGGAAGGTTCACTGCAAGCAGTAAAGAAGTCAGTGGTTTTCTTTCACCACAGGAGACTTCACACACAACTCAGCATCTGCAGGCCTTAGTGTTGTATTGCCTTGAGTAACTGACATTCCTAGGTGTGGTTTCCAGGCAGAACCAAGTCTGGGTCCACACCAACGCCCATTTGTATTTTCTTGGCATACCTTAGTCCATCTCTTTACAACAGGCTCACAATTGCTGGACTTCATCTTAGGGTGGCACTCACATAAAAAAAAAAAAAAAAAAGCTGTAGTAAGTGAATTTAATTTGTCTCCTGGCCTAGCAGCAGACCCTCTTTGGTGAATGATCAGAGCTTGTGTTTAAAAGCTCACTGCAAAAAACAGTATCCATGGCTGATTGAGCTCTCAGTGTTGGGAAACCTTGAGATCTGTAAGTGGAGAAGGAGCCCCATTAATTCCTGTCTAGACTGGCTTCTGAGCCCAGGTTCCAGAGATGAAAGGACACTTTATTAACACAGGACATAAATCCACCCTGCCAACAAGTCCACACTCCTATGGATTATTTACACCTCTCTCCCTCCCTCTGGTCATTGCCTGTCCCTATATAATCTACATTAAAATCCTGACAGGATTAAACCGACATGTCTTACACTTTAAATATCAGGCTCTGTATGCTTTCTTTTCCCCACAAAAAAAGATTTCATGCTTTTACAGATATACTGGGGGGAAAAAAGTAGGTGTCTAAGGAAATGAATTTGATGTTGTGACTGAGAGATAAAATGTGAACTTGGAAGATTTTATTGCCAATGTTGCCTTTGCCATACCTACAGCTCCTCTCCCTGATGTGCCTGTCCCCGTGTGTCACTAAGAGCCAGCCAGGGGCTGTATCCGAGCATCACCTCTCTCCACAAGGGGTGACAGCATGTGATCAGGCTACAGCCCCTGTGTTATGCAGGACTGTCCTGGCAGGGCTGTGCTCAGCTGCTGGGTACTTGGACTGAGGGGTTGTGGGGAGTATTTAGGATGGAGATTCTGAGGAGGACAGGCTTTTTCACTTCAGAGGCTTTGCTCCTTTATTTGCTGACATTGGAAAGTTCCTATATTTTGTTCGTGGTTTTTTTGGTGTTTATGGAAAGAGCTGCAGCACTGTATGAGAGTTGTAGATCCTGTGATCTTGTGTTTACATGAGCTTCTCCACCTTCCCTTGAAGCCAGGCAATGGGGAGCAAACAGTGCTCATGGAAAAGAGCCTCAAAAGACCTTCAGCACAAATACATTTTTAGGCTGGAAATGTAAAATATCCAGTCACTGTATGACTATCTCTGCAACCCCTGGCTCATTTCTAGTGTAGGTCCTGTTCAGCCATAGGGCTGAGGTGTGCAGTGATATGGAGCATCAGTGAGGTGGGTGCTGTGCACTGAAATTAAAGTCAGGCAAGGTGCCTATTGCTACAATCAGCAAAATTTCTGGATGACATGAAAGAGCTGCAGCCTGCAAGGTGACATGCAAGCACTACTGCAGGACTGGAGTTGGTGCTTCCTAGGCATGCATGTGATCCCAGTAGCAGGGCAGATCAATACTTTGGTAAGAGTGACTAATACTTTGGTTTAATTTGTTAGAAAGAACAGATGAGTTCAGGAGCACACTGATGCAGGACTACCTTCCTGTTGTAGGCCCTGTGCATTTCACTGTTACTTGATGCTTTCAAAGCGATAACAGCCTATGATGATAGAGCTGCAGTGCTCAGAGCCATGCGACTCACAGACGTGCTGTGGCTTTCAGCAATGGCAGCCTAAGGAAATGAGGAATGCTGTTGAAAGGACACTGAATTTTTGTGCTGCTAGACAGGACTGTCCTTAGTGTCACAACCTGCTCAGGTCTGTGTCTCAGCAGACTACAGCACTTGCAATCCTTTTCTTTTAATTTTCTGTTGCATTTTTAACAAATGAGCTTACTGGCATGGTCAGTTTGAAGTCATTAGCAAATGTTTACCCAAAGTGAGTTTGAAACCTGTAAAAAAGACCATTTGAAGTGTTTCCAAGATTTGCATTCATTTGGGCAAAGAAATCATGACACCTGACTTAACATGTCCAATCCAACATAACTAGGCTGCTCCAATTTTGAATATCGAATGTTTGCATTGAGCTTGAAAAACTGTTTCCAAACCAAGGCTCAATCAGACTACAGAAATATTTCAAATAGATAAATGAAAATAAATCAAAAGCTGTTCATATACCTGAAGGAAAAAACCCCACTGAAAATATTATTCAGCAGCTTTCTTGCTTACTTTTTTCAGCAGCATTAAAGGTCCATGTCATCTCCCCATTAAACAACCAGATTCAGTTCTCCATATGCAGTTGGCAGTGCAGGTAAAATACCTTGAGTTCTGCCTTTTTGACTTGATGTTACCATTGAGTTTACTGTTAGATATTTGGGGCCTCAGTAAAGTACCATTCTTAAATCGTTTCTACCCTTTCCTTTCTAGCAGCTTTCTGTGAGCTGGAAGAGCACAGTACAATCCCCACACCCTTTCTGCTCACACAGAAAAATTCCCTGTGCGTTGGCATCTTTTGCATTCCCAGGTTTGTGTCAGGATGAGCAGAGGGGTCCAGAGCTCCAGGATGCAATAGCCCACAAGCCTGAATAAGACAAGAGCCTTACTGATCCCATCCCAGCCAGGAGTCTGTCCCTGCAGTGTCCGCCAGGCACAAGCCATCATCCTCTGTGTGGGGAGAGCACGTGGCAGCTGCTGGATGCAGGGATGGGGCATGCTGTGCAAAGGATGGAGCTGGAGCAATAGGCTTTTGTGTAGCAGAAATAGACCACCGAGTCCCAGAATTACTTTCCACTGGTTTTCCTTTGGTTCATCAGTTTCAATATCTCAGTGTCTAGAAACAGCCAGAAGCCATCTGTTAGTCTGGCCTGGAAGAGAAGACTCATGTAGGCAGTGTGGGGAGAAAAATCTCTAGAAATAGCAGAATTTTTTGCCATTTTTTGGAGCATGTTTTCACATTTCCACTAGTCTCTACTCACCAGGAATTCTAGAAGGAACAGGCTCAGTTTCATGTTGTTCTCTTGTTTTCCCAGTTTTTACGCAACAAAATTGAAAGCCAGTATATTTGTGTAAGGACTCAGTCTACCTGCATGACTTTAACCCGATAACGGTGTCACTAGATCTTTATGCTCTGTGCTGCAGGCAGGACTGTGCTGGCCATGGGTGTGCATACACTGGATCACTTGAAATTGGGAACTGCTGTTGATGGGCTTGTTACTGTGGCACAGAGCACAGTGCAGTGCTCCCAAAATGCAAGGTAACAACAGGGCAGATGGCCCACGAGGACCTTCACCTGCCCCTGATGGTGTCTGAGCTAGAGAGTTTGACAGCATCATGAGTGTCCCTGCATCTGCACGTAGTCCTGTAGTCGGTTTCGCTACAGACATGCTCTGTGTAACAGTCTGGAACTCTGTTCCCAAGCATGAAGAAGAGAGGTTTTACTACCTAAATACTCAAATACATCATCACATAAGGGCAGCAGGTGGGTTAGTGTAAATCTCAGGAATTAAAAGCTTCCCCCAAACCTCCATCCACTGGATGTCCCACTGTTTGAGCATTTGGAGTTTTTTTTTGCATATGCCTAGAATTACCTCTTCTTTCTGCAGCACACAGCTCTTCAGCTCCTGACAAACCCAGACGAGTGAGTGGGTACTTCTGTTCTGCCACAGCTGGAAACATGGCAGGCACTTTCTATGAGAAGTTTTGAAATAATTTTTAAAAATTTTAAATGTCAACAATAAATGGATAAAAACAGAATACTTTTCCATGAAACAGAAGAAATGTTTTATAACCAACCATCCTTCATCAGATAATACTGCTGAAGTAAGAACTCCTGCCAGCTGGCATCTGTCCCTTCTTTCATTTCCACCAGGAAGTGGGGAGAGAGAAGGAAATGGCTGAGAACCTTTAGGAACATGCTGACATAGAAAACCGCACCATCTCTGTACTGGAAAGATGCTGCAATCACCTCTTCTGAAACAATGTTATATAAGAGCTGGGGAGAGTTGTCCACAAAGCACAGAATTCCTGTAAACTTTTGCTATCTAGCAATGTAGGGGGACATTTTTCTCTTCTGTTTAACTTGCCTGCTATTTCCTCCTTCTGGCATTTATTAATCAGACTGGTTAACCATTCAGTCCAGCCTAAAACAGAACCAGAACTTGTCACAAATCCTGTACTCTGTGGTGGACTCAGGAAAGACTCTGGCTGAACAAACTCGCTTCTCCTGTCTTAAGTCTGAAGGCAGAACTACATGCTGGGGATAGATGTTTACCATGAAATTCACATAAAGGTTTCCTGTTTGGAACAGCCATTAGTGCTAGGGACACTAGGATTTCTGTTTGTAGACAAACTCTGTTTTGACACAGCCCTTCATGATTCATCAACAATTTGGGTGCTTCTGGCTATGCAGTATTCCTTGCACCCATCCCACTCCTGATAAACAGATTCAGGAGATCTAATCACAGGGGTAGTATATTCAGTAACTATTGCTCTTTAATTGTTCATGATTTTTATCTCTCTTTCCCCCAAAGGGCTTTTTCCTGGGGGAGGACCAGTGTTTCTCTTTGAACTGACTTTTCCTTTTCAGCATTTATCATTTGGGACTGCTCAAGTGCTGTTTCAGTACAGAAGCTGCTTGCAAACTATTTGTAGCAGCTGCTTTTTTGAAAGCTTGCTGTTTGCAGTCTGTGATCGCTCACTTCAACCACCCGGCATTGCCTTTCCTTTCCTACTGTGCACAAGACCCCTGCACCACACAATATCCTTTTTGGAAAGCTGGGGTTCATCCGACCTCCTGCCTTTAGTTGTTTCATGTTTGAAACTGGCGGAGTATTTCCAGCCTGCTGCAGCACCACTGTGAGCAGCGTGCTGGGAGTGACCAGGGAGGGTGAACCACAGCCAAGCACCATGTTCAGGTGGGAGGAGGGCCTGATACCAGCTCCAGTGGGACTGTCTGCACCCCTGGGGACTGGCCTTTCTGCCTGGGCTTTCTGCATAGAAAGCCTTGGGCACTTAGAAGATGAACATGTGTTTGGTGTAGAGGAACAAGTGAAAAATAGAATGAGACAGAAAGTAAAGCTACAAATTGTTTCCATCAGCAGAGTTTTTGTGTCCTATGGCTTATGTGTGTTTTCTTGTAACATGGGAATAATTACTGGATGGCTCTCTCCATTTGCATCTGATTATTAAAATCAATAATGGTCTGAAAGTGGTTTACATGCACAGCTTTTCCTATTTGTTCGTAGCCAACAGAACTGCTTGTGTCTGAGGAACAGCGAAACCCCATGTTGCTCTCACTGTTCCTGTCTAACATGCTCTGCAGCTCCTTTTTTTAATCTCTGCTCGTCCCCATCTGAGCAGTTCCTGGAGGAGAACTTTGCTGTACACCTGGGAGTCGCAGCCAAGCAGTATGCAGCCAGGGCAGCTCCATCAATATTGACTTTGCTGCAGGCTTTGGTGCACAGTGATGGTTATCTTGTTCACCAGGTAAGATTTAGCCCATTAGCAAAAGTGTCTTTGAAGCCATTAAATAAACAAAATCGATGAAGTGGGGATCCTTTCAAACGGAGGCACATTATCAGCCCGGGCAGGTCACACAGACCAGGACCTGCACTTCGGACTGCATACTGGAATGTACTGGGCGACAGCTGTAGATGGGACTTTTGCAGGGTGGTCTCTGTCCACCACACTGGTTTGCTTCCCATATAACTGTTTCCTCTTGCTTGCATCCTGGACACATCGATTTGCAGGGTTGTCTTTCCCAGTGTGGCTGTGCAGCCCTGCTTTCCCAGCTCTGGCATTAGACAGGATGAAAACTTTCCATCTGCAGATGTTTGCTTTATGGGAAGGAGGTTTTTGCACAGTATGAAACTTTCCATTGTATTCACAATTGGTTTCCAGCGAACTAAGTAAAGGTGAAAAATTCCTCCCTGACTCCATGGGCAGTGGCACCCTGGGGCACAGACAGCCTCATTGGAGCCAGACCCCAGGGACAGGAGTGCCGCCAGCAAGGGGCGGCACAGCCTGACCTTGCAGGTCTGCCCACAGAGA
Organism: Grallaria varia; assembly: GCA_013396735.1. Lineage (NCBI taxonomy): Eukaryota > Metazoa > Chordata > Aves > Passeriformes > Formicariidae > Grallaria > Grallaria varia. The sequence continues at coordinate 201,798 of VWZG01003107.1, forward strand.
CGTGCTGCTCTGGGGAATGGGGTTATGTTGGCTCAGGCCATGCCAGCTGGAAATTCAGGAGAGAGCCCAGTGATGGTCTTGCCTGCAGTGTGCAAAGCCCTGGCTGCTTTCCCCTGTGGGCAGTGGAAAGCTCACAGGTAGCTGCAGGAGTTCCTCATTTGAGCACAAACCAGCCGCTTTCCTGGTAACGGAGGAGCTTGTATTTGGCAGCCCCTGAGCTGCCAGAGGGATGGGTGCATATTTCCCAAGTGAATCCTGGTTTCTTGCAGTCCCTTTCGCCCCCCTCCATGTTGTGCATCTGCTAGTGCTCCACAAATTTCATACAGGATCCACGGTATGCGTACAGCTGCTTGCTGAAGGGGCTCTGCAGTCAGTCCATTCATCCTTTGCATGCCAAAATAAAAGGTAGGATCTTTTGAGTAGCAATAACAAGCTTGCCCTTAGAGCAGAAGTGTTTGCATGGTGTAATCAGAGGGAGCTCCTGCACGGTGACCATTCACAGACATGCAGTGCTCTTGGCTCACTTGGTGTTGGGGCAGGATCCGCAGATCTCATTGGCCTTCAACTGTGCCTGATGTTTACATCTGTGTTTAAGCCAAGAGGAGGGACTATAAAATAGGAAAATAAGGCCCATTGGTGTGTCACCTTTAGGGAAGTTGATCTCACCTGAGAAGGATGAGTAACAGAACTGTCCTGGCTATAAAAGGCCATGGGGCAGGGATAGGAGGTAGTAGCCTGGTTTCCTGCTATAGAAGAGAGATGGAGTGCTCTGAGATAGAGAGGTCTTCTGAGAATGTGAGCTTTTTGGCCTTGGCTCCAGTCCAGAAGCTTCTGTGTTAGGGATGAGAAGAGAGGGAGGTGAGAGGAGTCTCTGAGAGCGGACTCAGGGCAGCAGAAAGTGATTGACTTTAATGAGAGGCTCCAGATAGAAAATGGAGATAAACCTCTGTGGGTGGTGTCTGGTCTAGGACTGACTCATGGGTGTCTCCAGCGATACAGAGTCTCTAGCTTACTGCTCCCTCATACTGCCAATAATCTTGTGCTCCTAGAGAAAAGGCTCTGAGGAGATGTTTGGGGAGGGGATTTGCTTGGGTGAAAAGAAGTGGCCGGGAGCTATCAGAAGCTTTCCTGAGATGAAATGTATTTGTGGTGGCTACATGCAGTGTCTGTGCTCATCTGATCCATCATGCAAGGTGGTGGCATGGTAAGTGTGATGGTTTTCATGCTGTCCCATGCAAAATGAATACTGGTAGCTTTATATTGTTTCCCTGTGTTACAAGCCAACCTTCAGTTCATGCTAATAGCTTGATATGGGACTTAAATATTCTGAATTAGACCAAAATACTAGTACCCGCATTATTAGGAGGCCTTTAGCAACAAGGACAAGTTTAACCATTGAGTAGATAAATCTGCAGCTGGATTAAAGCCTCATTCCCCTGTGATGAATCACACTGTAATATTTCATACAAAACACTGGGTTTACAACCAAGCTTAAGTGAGGAGGTCCCCAGTGTTTCTTATCACACTCAGGTCACTGATGCACATTCCTATTTTAACTTGATTCTGGTGCTTTAAAGGGTAGTAGGGGAAAGAACTTACCAATTCTGTCAAAGCAACATGAAGGTATTTCACTCTATTTTTTTTTCCAACTAGAAAAGAAGCCACTGTATTTTTCCTGCTGCAAGGCAGAGGCTGTTCCAGGACTGCATTTATGCTGCTGTCTGAGAGCTTGGCTACGAGTCTGACTCGCTTGGCAAGGACCAGGGCAGTGCCAGGCAAGTCTGCTTACGTGGTGACCTTTGCGCTGCGGCCACTTTTGCCAGAGGCCATTAATTTCCTTAAATGCCATTCCTCAAGGTACTTTTGAGGGGCTTGTTGCTAAGGTCCTGTTGGCTGTGAACTCATGCCTCCAGCCATCGGATCAGAGGTTTCTCCACGGTGCCCAAGGGTGAAGCGGAGGGCTATGCCCTGCTTAAAGCTGTAAGAGGGAAATGTGGCCCTGGACTTACCCTGTTTGCTGGGAAGGTAGATTATGTTTTCTGGGTTTTCCCATTAAATCCCTATCTCCTAATAAAATACTAAAAGAAAAAAATTCATTGTTCCTGCCAAATCTAACAGGAAATTGAGAATAAATAGTTTTACTTCAACAAGCTTGCTTTTTAGCAGCCCAAGCTTTTCCTGGGGGTGGGTAGACGCCTGCTTGGTCTATCCTTTAAGCCAGCCCTGGCAAAGCAGCTCACTGCAGGGGGCTGAGCACTGCTTGAGACCACACTGGAGCCAGGTTTGCTGAAGGGGCTGTAACTCTGACTGCTGGCACACTTCTGCAGGCTTTTCTCACGGCTGAGCTTAAACACAAGGGGAGGAATAGAAGTTTTGCCTCCAAACATGAAATCAGCTTGGTGTAATACCAGTTTGGGGCAAAGAAAGAAGGGTTTTAGCCCTGGTTGTATTACTAGAGATACCAAGAGCACTGCTGTGCTGTGGGAAAGGGGCAAGAGGGGGTAAATGAGCTGACACAGAGCAGTAATCACAGTGCGGCAGCTATTGACAAGCCTCAGTTCAGGAACAGCTCCTGAGAGGAGGGTCCCTGATTGCTCAGGATATGGCAGTACTCCTCATCCATCCTGTTGTGAGGAGAGAAAGGAACAGCCAGTAAAAGTGATAAACAGTCTTAATGGCAAATGGGAAGCCCAGATAATAGAGCAGGAACAAGATGCAATTTTACTGCATCTACCAGAAAAAGAAATCTTTTTAATTCAAAGAGAGAAAAATGCCTAGTGCAGCCCAAAAGCAAGGGAGAAGGCAAGTGGTGCATAATGAAGTAAATAAACTATTCTGTAATGGCCTTGTTAAAGCTGCAAAGGATGTCTTTTACATGTGACTTAGGGGTTTTTTTGCACAGGGGACAGAGAGGCTGATGTGGGAGGGCACAGCCGCCTGCAGCCCACCATTCTCACAGTGTGACCCACATCCCTGGCCAGCACAGCTGCCTGAACAAAAGCCATCCTTCCCACCTCCTGTGCAGTGCAAAATTAAGTCCCCAAGGTTATGTGGGCCCATCCAGGTCCTTTACAGAGGTTACAAATGGCTGTGGAAATAGCCAGGGTGTGAGCCAGGGCACAGCAAAAGTTTCCAGCCACTCCACATCCTGCGCGCCATCCTGGAGGAAATACGGAGGTCCTCCAAGGCCATGGGATAAACCTGCGGGGATCAAGTCCACCTCCTTGAGCCATGCTGCTGCTCAGCTGAACGGGTGACTTGTACTGTTGCTCTGTCAAGCCCAGAAAGTCCATTTCTAGCCTGTCTGTGCTCCCAGTTCTTTTTCCCAGGACTTCTGGAAGTCACTTTTCCACCACAGCTCTGTCTTGTACAGCAAACCTACATGAGCTGTGATACAGGAACTTCTCAGCAGGTCTTGCTGTAGCCCCAAACCTTCATCCTGCTGAATGTCCCAGACCCAACAAGCCATCCTCAATTTTTGCTTCCATAGCACAACATTTACTCAGTTGTAAGAGCAATTCTGGGAGTGCTTTTGATTTCAAGCATCTCTAGGCAGGAAGTGCTTACTTTTCTATAATATTTTTTTAAACAGCTTATAAATTCATCCATGGAAATAAAGCTTTATAAAGCTTTCTCCTAAACCCTGGTAGAAAAGGCTTTGCTTTATCTTTAGACTGTTAAAATTGTTCCTGTGACCTGCAGGTTTTGTCTGGCTGTGTTCTAGGGGACTTTTCACAGGCCACAAACTAGACTGGATCAACAGTCTTGTGTTGATAGCAGGGAGGTAATTGTAGCTACAAATGAAACAGTCTTTCTGCTGTGCTTGATGGCAGTAAAATGCAAAAGAAAAGCTGAAAACAAAAGGGAAAAATACACGAAAGGTTGACAAGTAAGGGGTAGGAGGGATCCTCCTCAGAGGGATTTGGGAATCCAGTTTACAGCTTCATCAGGGAGAAACAGAAAAGAAATACTGTTGACTATAAAGACCTGGTCCTTTTTGTTCCCTAACTTCACACCAAGGATTTTTTAGGCAACCTCCTAAAAGAGGGGAAAATCCTTTGGTGAATGTTAGTGAAACCCTGGATTTATGATATGCAGCTCTGCAAATCTCTTTCTGGCCAAGCTTTTCTTGGGATTGGCCTGTGTGTAGGAGAGTGGGAATGCTGGGGAAAGCTGCTTGTAGAGCTTTTCATGTGGTTTCTGGGGGTGGAAAAGTGTGGCTGCATTCCTTGCTTTCTTGTAAGTGGTCAAAACAGCTGTTTTATTTAAAGTACGGCTTGAAGTCTCAGGTATGTTATGGAAAACCAGCACATCAGCAATGTGCTGCTCTGGGAGATTACTTACTTAGCTTGAATGTCTTTGCAGTCGGCTGGACAGAAATCTTGATGCTGGAAGACTTTTGTATGCTGCAGGTTCCCAGGATGCTAATAAAAGACTGTATGGATGCCATACAGGTGATGTGCACACATGCTGCATTGGGGTCTGAGCTGCTCCACTTTTTTGCATGGGTTTGGTTTCATAATCAGATGGGAACTGATTTGCTTCCAAGGGGCAGAGTCTGTTCCTAGGGCTCCTTACCATGACATTGAAATGCAAGGCCCTGCTAAGTTACCTGTTTTCTTAGAGCTCTGTGAACAGTGCCCTCTACTCTCAGGCAGTAAATTAAATGTATGAACTGGAACAGTGTGCAGTGCTAGACGTCAGGGAGACAGAGAAATGCAATAGCATGTCAAGCCAACAGTCCTGGAGAAATAAGGGGGGCATCCTCCAGACAGCACAGGTGGTATTCGTGAGCTGTGAGCAACAGCCTGGGCAGTCACACTCATCCCCCCTCTGCCTGCACCCTGCTCTGCTCGTGCTCTCAGGAGCAGCAGCATCCTGGACACCTCTGATTGCCAGCCCTGGGGATGGCTCCTGGGGCACTGCAGTGTATCACAGTGTTGGGCTGCTCTGCCACAGTGCAGAGCCGTTCTTGTGCGTTTGTGCTTCCAGTTGCTGATCTCAACATCCAGACTTGTTTTCCCACTTGCTCCTGCTGCCTGTGTTCATAGTTGGCCATTCCCTCGGGTGAGCAGGTTCCACTGCTGATCAGTCCCCCTGGCTGGGTTTGTGCTTGGCCTGGCTCCCCTGAGTCTCTGTTCCCTCTTGCTGTGTTTGCAGTCTGACCACATAGCCTGAGTCCCTTTCATAAAGAAGGGGAAAGGGAAAGGAGGCAGGAAGATGGTTTTTACCCAGCTCTCAGACATGAAGTCATCAGGTTATTTGGCCACCTGAACCCAACTTTCTTGAACACTGGCAGTACAGGACACAGTCTTGACAGACTGGACTTGCTGTTTCTTAAGCAGAGCACAATGCCCCTTTGTGTGGGGTTCCTGGACCGGCCAGGTTAGGTTTTATTTGACAAAGCCTCTTTAAATTTCATTTTTTTTCCTCCACGGTGTTGTGAAGAAAAAGATTTCTTTCTTCTTTCACTCAAACCTTAGCCTTGAGTTTGCACAAAATAGGTCTGTGACCCTAGAGCTAAGTTTTGGATTCACAAATAAACCTGTAACCCAGGCAGTCTGGGTGTTTCATAATTGGAATTGTGGACAACAAAAATGCTATGATTTCAAACTTACAGAAAAAACATGGGCCCAGGAAGCCAGAGAATTATAATTTACTTAATCCAGCTACAATTATAATTTCCTTCATCCATCTTCTAAAAGCTCTGTGTAGAAAATTAGTCTGTATGCAGCTTCCTCAAGTGTCAAGTGGGATGAAGAAGTTGCGAGATGTCTCACAGGAGTGGTGTAAACCTCTCCCGGTGTTTCAAGAGTGCCTGAGGTCCTCTCATAAAGAGGATGAGAGAAGTGAGGGGGATGGAGGGAGTTTCCTCGGAAAAGGGGAATCCAGAATGAGAAACACATTCAGCCACTGCAAACAGCAAAAACACACACGCTTTGATTCCAGGAGCCAGACCATGCGTGCCTCACATGTGCGCCTGCCCAGATTTATGGTCTGTTATCCTCTGAGGCAATTACTGGAGTTTGTTGTGGGGATCTGCATGAGCAGTGCCCACATAGCCTGGTCTTCTGAGAAATGACATGGTGCTCACTCTGCCAGCACTCGCCATGTGCTGCGGCTGGGAGCAGCTGTGCTGGAAAACCACCATAGAGGAAATCACAAGTTAGTGAGTCACTGAGACTGCTGCCAGCCTGTCAGGAGTCTCTCCATAACTCAGCTTTCATGTGCCTCTGCTTCAGCTCTGAAGCAGGCTCAGATGCCACCTCGAACAGCAGAATGGCCACTAGTATATGAGGAAGAGCAGGAATGGATGGAAAGAGGGACCTGGTTTTCAATCTCCCGTCCCAAAGTGAGGCAAACACTGTGGAGAGGAGAGTCACCCTGGGACCCCAAGCAGTGCTTCCCATGGAGCCTGTGATGCACCCCGCTGACACCCCATCAAAGATCAGCAGAGATGCTACCCCAGACCCCTTGGACCTGCTCAGGGAAGGCGCTGCCTCGGGCAGGGCCAGGAATACACTGTCTCCAGGATACTTTTGGCCCAGCTGCAATCATCAATATTGAGGTCTTCCCAAAGCTGTTCATGGCTTTTGTCCAGGCTATGAGGTCCAAGTGGTTCAGGCTTTATCTCTGCTTTGGGAGAGCACTTGAAGCTGCTCTGGCCAAGAACATCCTCCTGTGCTGTGGGCTGGACTGCATTTACATCATCTGTGAGAGCCAGGAGGACGCTGATGATGTAAGGGTATGAAACAGGCCTCCAAGCAGCAGTTTTGTGGCATGACATGCAGGCTCTCATGCATTAGACCAGCTGGCAGCTAACGGCTTTCCTTTCCACAGTAAGGGCTGTTCTGCCCCGTGGTCCCAGGGCAGAGATGCCTCCTGCACTCTGAGGAGGCTTCTGAAGGAGAAACTGGAGTATAAACCCCTGGGAAAAGAGGGTACTGTTGTGCTGTGGGACACAGAGCTGGAAGGGGCAGTGCCACTGACTCCCTGCCGCACTGTGGAGATGGGCTCCTTCCCTGGGGCTGCCTCCAGCCTCTCCTGCCTGCACCCCAGAGACAGTCCCGGCTCACCACACCAGCCCACAGCTTTAAAAGCCTCTCCTCCTTAATCTCTAACAAATGAGGAGTGAGATGCAGAGCATACTGGCTCCAAAGGTTGTGTTGGGGGCACTGAGCTGGGTCTTGCTCCCCTTAAGGCCAGTGGCAAAATCCACAGGAGGCAGAGGTGCAAAGGTGCTCCCTGGCAGAGCATCCAGTGCCATTTTCCTTGGAAGTGAGATATGGTTCATGAGATGCAGTTTTGCCAGTGAGCAAACGCAGATGTTTTCAACATCAAAACAGGAGAGCAAAAAGCATTTTCTATGGAAATGTAGTTGGATAAAGCCTACATTTGGGATTTTATGGTTTTACTGCTTTCTTTTGCAAAAACTGAGCAATAATTCTTGTTTTAGGGCTAGGAGCTTTTCAGGCAATGAAACTATTTCCTTAAAATCTCATTTTTAGAGCAGTCCATTCTGCACTGAGTTTTTGGGTGAGTACTCACCACATTTTTCAGCCATGTCTGTGCAGCACACGTTCACCGCAGCAGCAAGTGGAGGGATTGCTGCTCCTGCTGGAAGGGACAAGAAGTGCTGCAGGATCCAGCGCTCCCTCCCTGCCTTCCCCATTTTTAGGTTCAGTTGTGCTCATGGCACCAGTGTGTGTTGAACATGCCATCGGTGGGAGATTCCCTATGCGCTCTGGCTCTGCTCTGGTGACTACCACAAAAAGATCACAGTGCCTGGGAGAGGTGCTGGGGAGACACTTGACGGCGGGGTAGATTCCTAGCTTGGAGTAATGCTGTCTTGTGTTTGAGGGCTTTGATCAACTGTGCTTTAAATTGACACTTGGACTTTACTGGCTTTAACTTTATGTGCAAAGTAGCTCAAAGTAGACAGGTCCTCTGGACTGCTCAAGGAGGCTTCCAGATGAACTCTGGTGAGCCTTGATGAGGCAAACTCTGTATTTTCTACCCTCTCTGTCCCTCCATGGGAAGCACCCCCCAGTAGGACCAAGGCTGCAGCAGCATATTGGTGCTGGTTCATCCACCCTCGCAGCCTCGGCTGTAGGACATGCTCTTCAATTGCCCAAAACTCTACCAAAAGCCCAGTTTGGGATGTACAGGTTTGAAAAATTTGGTCTCATTTTGGACATGCCAATGAGCAAACTTCCCAGATGGTGTCAGAAATGCTGGTGAAATATAAGAAGATCCTTTTTCTCAGTAACACTGGTTGACATAATGAATTGGTCGCTGGTTGAGTGGAAAGGCAGTGTGGCCAAGGTCACAGCAGTTTATGACCTGGGATCACATTAGGTGGCTAATTTGGGGGGAAAGAAAGATGGAGAATAAATATAAAAAAAGAATATAGCACACATACTTTGAACTGAGAAAGTTCTGTGTATTGTGTTGATCTGTTGTTCCACTGTGACATTGTTGCCTTGTTTTGGAAAGGGTGGGATCCCACCTTTATGCTGGATCCACCAAAAAGAAAACCTTTCCAAGCTAAAAAATTATCATTTTCCCTCTGTGCCTGCCCGACGTCCTGGAAGGGCCCTGTACACGGCTGTCACCTCGCAGAGCGTATCTGCACTCCCCAGCTGACACTGTAGGACCCTCCAGGCTCCACCCAACTTCTCAGGGCATGTGGCTAGGGCAGACAGTCGGAGACAGGGAGCAGGCTGCCATGTGTCATCCCTCTGAGACTCTCGCCACAGCCCACATCGAGCCTGGAAACACCTCCCAGCTGATACAGCTCCGTGTAGCTTTAATTATTGTCTGCTTTGCTCATCTTCTGTATTAGCTGCGTGCTATTGAATTCTGCTCATCCTGTTGCCTGTTCCTGTATAACCAGGCTCCCTCTCTGATCAGTGGCTGTTCCTGCCGTTCAGCAAATGCCACTCTCTGCTCTGGGTGGCTGCATCTCAATGGAGGTGACATCTGTAAACATAACCAAGGACAGTTAGGGCTGTTCCCCTCCTGGGTAAGATGAAAGCTGGGTGTCCTGGCACCCCAAGGCCACCTCCTGAGTGTCTGCAGTCAGCAGTACAGGTGATGCTGGTTAAGCACATGGCTGCTTGGTGTGAGTTAGTCTTGATCTTCTTACTGAATGCTTACACAGATGTCCTCTGGGTCTTGTGAACATGTGTCTTCAATTAATTTTCATCAGCAGGGCTAACGTAAAACACTTTTCCAGTTGGAAAATTAGATGCCTGGTATACTCCAAGGAGCAGATTTTCAGGACAGGTCTGTTCTCATTCAAACTCTTAAGGGCAAGTTTTCCAACAGGCAGAGAGGCAGCCTCGGCTGGTGGGACAGCTGGTGAGAAGCTGTTTGCATCCAACACCTTAAGGGCAGTTTGGATAACATGGATCCTGCAGGAGAATCACTCTCCCATAGCAACAGCTCCTGGAAACTGGGTCCACAAAAGTGTTTGAAAATATCTTCTCTCTATGAGCCCTACATGTACGCAGACACCTGCAGCTCTTTAGGCTGCAGTCACCACCCACGGAGGGTTTGCTGTCAGAAGCAAGTTCCCTTGGGTGTTGGTGCCCAAGACATCACAGCAGCCTCCTCAGTCCCCCAGAGCTGCAGTGACAAAAAGGATGAATCCATTGTTTTCAGCCATGTAGACTATAAAATGCTTAATCCTAAGAGATGCCCGGAAGACATATGAAGGAAGATACACGCCTTACAACTTGAGTGCATCACTGCCAGTAATTCAGGCAGGATGTGTGGGGCAGATTTCCCCACCTCCACATTTTGTGGGGCTTCTTTCTCCTTTCAAAACATCTCAGCTGGGCTCTCAGAGTGGGAGGATGTAGGCCTGACCAACCTGGGAGAAGTCTGCAAGTAGCAAGTAAAACCCACAGCCCAGGAAGTAGTAGGTGTGGTAAGCAAGACTAAACTGTTTTCACTACAGTCTCCTCTGATTCTTAGGGAAACACAAACAGGTCCTGGAGATAGTTCCTGTTCTGTCTCTCTGGCCAGAGTCCCTCTGTCTCCCTAAGGAAAGGGCTGGAGTGCATTGATGGGGCTTTGAGGTTGGAGGAAATCACAATCCCAAACGTACCATGGTACCACTTCATATTTTTATCAGAGCGGCCAAATTCTGGAGAAATGTGAGTAATTTGTCCCGCTCTCAGGCCATCTTCTTCATTTTATCATTTTCCTTTGAGCTAGAAAGCAATTCAAGCCGCTGTTGAGACTTATTTAAATGGCAACTCCACAAAGGCAAAGGACCAATAGAGATCTGGTGAAAATGTAAATGGCCAGAATCTTAATCTCTCTCCAACATACCCAGAGACCGTGTTAGAAGTGGGTACATGAGAAATCACCCCTTGTACCCAGCATACTTTCTACTGTTGAAAATCACCAGGCGCAGTGTGAGCAGGCTAGCCTTGCATGCCTGCTGATGCTCTTTGCTGCCATTGCTCTGATTTCTAATGGCCATTTCCTTCGCTCTGAATTCCCTGTGGTGGGGAAAAAGGAGGGTTTACAAATAAGGAACTAAACCTAAGCAAGCGAAGGCTGCAGCCCATTAATCAGTCTCCTTCAGCTGAAAGAGGCTAGCTGTGTAGAACTCAAAACAGCATCCAGGAATGGAGGTCTACCTTCATTCTGCAAGTCCATATATTGCTTGCTTTCTCATACCCAAAGGATGGAATTCTCGCTCGGAGTGACTTGTTTGCCTTTGAGCAGATGGTGTAAAGTGTTGCCCCTGTGATCCCACAAAGCAGTCACACAACAGCCCAGCTTTGCTCAGCAGAGCCCCTCACCTGGTGAAGCCAGTGCAGTAGTGCAGTGTGGAGATCAAAGCCAAATCTTCTCCTTCATGACTTTCCTGTTACAGTTTTTTTCCTCTCCTCTGGTTTTTTTTCCATAATCGAAGTCTTTACTCCTCTTTCTTCCATATTGAGGCTTGAGATCAAACAGTCCAGACATCTGCTTTGCTATTTTTTAAATCATTTTAATGATGTAATAATTTTTAGGGGAGAGGGAGAAGAGAGAAATGAAAATAATGACAAAGCCAAAAAAATTACACCATTTTTTTAAATTCAGGCACAGTTGGGAGTGCCTGTTCTTCCCTCCTCTTCTGAGGAAATCACCATGATGATTGTAGCTGATGTATGCTGGCTAAACGTTCAAGTAGATTTGTGCCTGAAAGCATGAATCACATCTATTTTCTTCTTATTTTAGGAAGTATGTTACACTTATTAAGGTTTTTTCATATGAAAATGCAAAAAACCTGTTGGGAACACCTCATCCCCATGAGGCAGGTAGAGCTTGTGTGCTGGATGGGCAAGGAGTTTGGGCAGCTTTCCCAGTGGGACACTGAGAGCAACAAAAAAACCAAATCAGTCTCCTCTTCAAAGCTGGACTGTATTTTTCATCTACAATCCATTAATTTCTCTCAACTGAATCTTCTCAGGAGATGAATTGCTGCCACCACCAAGGACACTCACCAGAGGTACAGTCTCATGCCAGGCTCACCCTCCCACTCAGACTTTTAGAAAGATCTGACCCAGATATTTGAAGTCCTCCCAGTTTTAATGAGTGATGAAGCTGGGGCTGCAGGGGGAAGAGCATGGCTGGGGGCTGTGAGGGGGACAGCCTCCATGCTGGGGAAGGAAAAGATGCTTCTGGCTTTATTCACAATCAGCTCTATGTCACGGAGGATCCTCAGCTCACCATGAGGTCTCATTTTTCACTCAATGTGACACCAAACACACTCCAAAAGTTACAGGCATCTTTGGGTTATGTATCAGCACCAGGCCAAAAGATTATGTGCAATCTCACCCACGCTGTTTATTTTGGGAGGGAAGCAGTCAGCCTGCCAGCTGTCTCTGGGAAGAGGCCTTTTTGCAAAAAATGATGGATGACGAGAATTTAGGATATCAGTCTGGTTCTCCTTTTTATATTTAAATATATACCAAAAGGTTTCTGATTATAGAGAAGTAATTTGAATGTACCCTTTATGTACTGTCATCTTGCTTTTCTTTTCTATTTTGGGGGCAAACATTAAAAAACTTGAAGCAGAAAAATCAAGACCAACCCAGCATCCAAATGTGGTGTATAATCCTCCTCTTTTCTGCATGCCATTGCCCAAAACAAATGCATTAATGTATTTTATGTTTCACGGTTATGAGTTGCCCTGAGGATAATCAAATCGCAATCAAATGCACCTATGGAAGATAAGGTCACTGATACTGCTTCCCACCCATTCCCACTCTGGCTCTGAGCTTCACTGCAGTTGCATTTATTACCTCCTCTGAGTTTCATCGCTGTTTCTTTAAAGATTGCTTTTCCATATGGATGGTTTAGGTGTAGGTCCCTTTATGCTGTATACTCTGCAGAAATGAGACTCACTGACAAAGCTGGCAGTTGTAGATGTGATCCTGGGAGTGAGAAATAGAGGAGCAAAGTGGATCACAGTCTCCCGAAAGGAGGGGTATTCCTTCAGAGCACAGTGTATTGAAGCACCTCTGTCTCCAGCTTGCCTGCCCCTTAATCAAGCGGTCATATCGGCCACCTCACTCCTTTCAATGGGGGAAAATTTGCAGACAAATTCCTGCCAGCGGGACGTTGGAGCTCTCCTGCGTGGTGAGATAAAGATACCTGTCACCTCCACCCGGCCTCACTGCCGGCTCACGCTGGGAGTGTGGCTGGGGAGCCCTGTGCTGGCTGCAGGGCTGATCATTTCCAAATCCACGTCAGAAAGTGAAATAAGACCCAGCTCCCCAGTGGCTCAGCAGATCCATTGACCACGGCAAACAACTGTGTAAGTGGTCCCATATGCTGCAGGCACGTTAGAGAGACATAAATTGTGCTTTGTGCTCATGGTGGGGATGTCTTGCCCCTGCTGTGGAATTGCTTTCACCTTTTATTGATTGGAGGGGCAGCGGCTCTTCCCAAAAGATGTGCTCCTGGAACCGCAGCTCTCAGAAGAGGGTCTTCTCCAGCTGGTTAGCTGGGAGAAATATTTGAAGTGATAGAACCACCAGAGTCCCGGGTGGTGAGTGCTGCTGTCACGGGGTACCTGTGGGCATCTGCCCTCTCCTCCAGTCTTTGTCCCTCTACCGCTCCCTCATCCCCAAATGAAGATTGTATGGGCAAGGATAAACAAAGAGCCTGTTCATATGAGGGAAGTTTTGGGGGCAGAAAGGACTGAAAGGCTCAAGATACGGCAAGGCTTAATGCCATAAATCTGATTAATTTACCTTGTGACAATCGTAACAAAAAAGCAAAGGCTGGGAGCCAGGGCTGCGGGCTGACCTTTAGCTTGCACTGAAAGGCAGCACAATAGGGGCCGGGGCTGGGCAGGGGAATGACCCTGCCTGTCACTGCTACCTGCTGTTTTTGACAATGCCATCGGACACAGCTCGCAGGGTGATGAAAAACACCGTCCCGCCAAAAGCTCCTTTCTCCCGCCGCCCTGCCCTGGCCGGGCCAGCCCAAGGGGATTGGGTGTAGGCAGAGCTGGCTGTGCGTGATGCATAAATGGGCATCGCTCACCGGGGTTAACATCCACCAGGTAAAACTGCCCTGGGGACTTCAGGGTCGGACCCTGCCTGGCCAACCGTGTGGCTGCTGCCTGTGCAGGAGTCATGGGGGGACTCTGGGCTGAGCTGCCCAGCAGGAAGGGAAAGGCTTTCAAGGGCTCTGGTCCTGCTGCTGCATGGTGCAGAGCCACGAGCTCAGCCCATGGTGTGGGATGACCCCCTGTGCCTGAGTTTGCTGCACCAGGGAGTGCCCCGGCCATATCTGAAGGCAGCAGCTCTGGGAAAGAGGTTTTTGTGCATCCTCTGGAGAGTATCTTCCTTGTGTGCCCTTGCACTGCCTGACAAGCACAGGATTTATTCCTCTTTTGCCCCTCGCTAACCATGACCTAAAGAACATAAGGAGGCCGGGAACTACCTGCAGCAGCATGTGCCAGAGGGAACACCTATCCTAGAGGCATTCCAGAGCAGGAAACGATTAAGTTTTGATCAGCAGGAATGTATTTATCTGAGGAAATAGCCTTTGTGTTCAATACTTGCTCTCCAGACTCATCTTTGTCCCCAGCACCTGCTTTGCCCTGAGCAGCAGCCGTTCCCACCAGGTACAACTTCTTGCTTGAAACAAAAGGAACAAGTGCCCCCAGGGCAGCACCCAGGATCACCCCGGCCCCATTCCATCTCAGGAAAGGGAGACAGGGTGCTCTCATACCCTTTCACATCTCAAGCTCTCTTCTTTACAATGTGGTAGTTTGGCTTAAGTTCTTTTTCCAGAGTCGCTATCACAAGGGAAGTTTGAGGCCTTTCACAGTTTATTTTAGTTTTGCCATCTTAAAAAAAACCCTGAAAACTTAAAAAGCAGGGGAAAAATAACTCAAAATCTTAATTGGACCATACACCCATCAGGCAAAACCTGTTGTCTGTCTTTAAATGTATTGGCTGGTATCTCACGATAGTCATCAAAAATAAATAGTTAATAAAAGTGTTTTAAGTGGAACATCTGCTGCAATTCTTGGTTGTGGGAGCTTAATTGCAAGCTAGAGTATCAAACTTTCAGAAGGTTTGGGGACAGAGATTGATTGGGGTCACGGGGTTATTCGGAATAAAATCCCAACCCTTATCTCTCAAATGCAGTGTCCAATTGATTTTCTCTGGACCATTACACATCACGCACGGCCGCAAAGCCCAGAAGGGGAGTGGCGGAACATCTCGCTTCTCAAAATCCTTCTGACTCAAACCACTGCAGTCCTTTGGAGGCCCTTTGGGAGGCACAGCTTTTCCCCGTAAGAACTGAAGGATGGGTGAGGAAACCACCTTGGCAAAGGCTCAGCCGTTTTCCAGGCTCAGGCTGTACCCCAAGAAGCGCAAACCCAGGACTGCCTTTGCACGGTGCACAGCCACATGGGGTGGGGCTGGCTGATTAAAAATACCAACTGCTGTTCAGCATTTCCATAGAAATTACTCAATTCCACTTTTTTCAGCGCTTCAGCCGTTAAAACTGTGAAGAGCTTCAGTCTGTGAGCAGAGCTGGCAGAGATGGGGATGTGTGTGATGCAGTTTGCTTAACAAGAAAATACTTTAAGGTTGAAGAGGGCTCTTCACACCAAAGCTGTGGCTTGTTATCTACCAAGTCCCAGGCAGCTTGGATTTGCCAATCAAATAATTTGTAATCAAATGCCCACACCAGCCCTGCTTGCCCCCTCCCACACAATCTGGGGCTTTGCAGCCTTGGGGAAGGCTGGCTTTGACATTCTAGCCAGCCCCGTTCCCTCGCTGTTGAAGCTCAGAGTTCCGAGGGGGGTTTCCTGGCATCCTCATTTGGTTGGTGAGTCATCCCCCTTTTCTCTGGTCTCCCATGGGAGTGGATTGGGGTGCAGCCTCCCCAGGGACAGGATTTGTGCTGCTCTGGGTAAAGCCCAAGCCAAGAGGGGTGGTGGGCAGAGGGACCCACTCACTTGGAGCCCTCCCAGCACGTTTTGTTCTGCAGTCCCTAATCCTTCCTGGTGTGCTTCTTACATTTACGGTCTTCCACCTACTTCAGGTTTGGGGAAAGCGGCTTTCCCTGGCGTCTCCATTGATTTCCCAGCTCCAGGGTTCGACTGTTGCCCTGGGTAATTGGCAGCAGTGACATATTTGGGCTGAATTTTATTGTATGCATTGGGAAAAGTCAGCAAACAGAGTTGAGTGCTGTGTCAAGTATTGCCTTTGACTTTTTATTGCAGCCGTTTGGGGTCTGTTTTGTCCATGCCCTGAGAAAGTCTCTGTTCTGGTCGAGGCTTTGTCTGAGATGTTGAAGGTTAGTCTGAGGAGAGCTGTCTGAGAGATCTCACTAATCCCCTTTTTTTTGAACAAGAAAGTCAAGTGTTTTTTATAATAATAATAATTTGAGCTAATAAGTAACATGCTGGCTGGAGCTGCAGCTGCCTGGGGTGGAGCAGATTTGTTTTCTCCATCTAATTAGAAAGCCTTAGTTAATGTCACAAATGTCTTCCTTTGGAGATTTTCTGGAGAAGTCCTCACTCTCACTGCTAAATCAGCACTGGCTCAGGGTCCGGGCAGCAACACTGGCTTTCATCACCTCAGAACTTACCCCCTCCCTCCATTTACAGTGTTCAAACGCTGCTCTGCCCTTCCTGATGAGCATTTTTAGGAGGACCCCAGACTCTGCTGCAGCCCCAAGGCAGGACACACACCCATGAAGCAGCCAGGGGTGCTTTGGGAGGGTGGGTTCTCTTTCTGTGGGTAGAAGTGTTTATTGTCCCTTTAATTCCTCCACGC
The DNA here is from genome assembly GCA_013396735.1 of Grallaria varia. Lineage (NCBI taxonomy): Eukaryota > Metazoa > Chordata > Aves > Passeriformes > Formicariidae > Grallaria > Grallaria varia. Next base: position 218,114 of record VWZG01003107.1, read on the forward strand.
TGTGTTCCTGCCTCATCAAAACACATTAGCAAACTAAATCTTCATCAGCGAGGGAGGTCTCGCTTCCTTTCAGGGATAACAATTCTGTAAGTCTGTGGGAAGATTAAAAGTGCCGTACTAAGTAAAAAGTCATACAGCTGGGGAAGGCAAATGCCCGTAACTGTGTTCATTAACAATATTGTATATCATCTAAATGAAAGGAAGTTTAAAAGCTTAATGATTTCCTTCTCACCGATACACACTGTTCAGTGCCAGCTCAGACAATGAAGACAGACTAACCTGTTTTACCTCCGCCCTGCTTTGATGGTTGCTTTGCAAACACTTTAGGAAACTGTTCAAATTACCATAAAATTGATTTTCAGTGGAAGTTGAAGGTTAAAAAAAAATTTTCTATTGAGTGATTTTTACAATAAGATTAACTTCATGAGACCTCAACTTTGGCCCTAGCTGGCCTTGACAATGCCTCCCTTTTAAGAAGGTGATGCAGTTATCTATAATTAGCCATGGCTACTTAATAACTCATCTGTTAATGTCCAGGCCCACACATGGAAGGTTTCTATGTACAAGGAACCAAGGTTAGGCCAACAGGATAAAATCATGTCTATTTTAGTATAATGAATTCCATTTCTATTGTTGCTGCATTTTATTTGGGCAGTCAGATGGATAGCTGGGCTTTGGAACTGCTTTTGGAAGGGTCGCACTTCCCTGCAGTGCAGCAGCTTGGGCTCTCTCTGCCAGCCTCTGGGCTATACCATCATGACAGAAAATGGTAAGAATGGTGTTCTGAGCTCATCTAAGCTTGACTCTTTTTTGGTACAGGACAGCTGAGCTTTGACTCAGCTGTGAATAATCGTGATGATTGGGCACCTTGTCTCATTTGTGGTGAAAACTAGCACATAAGCCACTGGATGCCATCAAATACAATCCCAAAGGGTGTTAGTACTGGTTCTAGCTAGCAGTGAGAATGGGCAGGACTCTCACCTTGGAAAAGACCATCATACTTATTTGCATGACAATCAGTAAATACTAGGCATGGGCTTTTTCCCATTTTAAGAATTAAAAGTTACATGTAAAATCGCCTCAGACTGCCCCCTTCCCTCAAACTTTCTGCTTTGACATTCTGTTGAAAACTTCCCGCCTGCCTTTAGTCATGGGAAAGAATTTTCTCCTTCATGTTGTTTTGGTCAGAATCAAAAAATAAATCTTTGTTTGCATGGCTAGGTCTCAGTCATGAAAAACTGACCCCAAAAAATGCTGCTAAGAGTTTCCTCTGGCTGTAGAGACTCAAACCGGGGCATGTCATTTGAGAAGATGTATGCTTGAGCGGAGCGGGGACTGGAGGGATTTGGGGAAGAAGAAACCCCTTAGAAGTTCCTTGTTTATTACTGAGTGTTTTGTTTAGCGCAGAGCACTTGAATCAAGCGAGACGCCGGCGGCCGGGACCGTGTCACGTAGGGCAGCGTGTGCGAGCCTGCCATTGCAACACTGCCCACAGGGAGCTCTAGAAGACAAACATTTTTCCAGGCCACGCGGACCTGGATAGGCTGGAACTGCTCCTTTCCCAGTGCCTGTGATGGAAGCCAAGGCCATTCAGGACAGGCAACTTTGGCTCCTCTGCAAGGACCAAGCCATGTGTTGTTCTACATCCCCAACGTCCAGCCCGTTCATGAGTCACGCAGGCACTTATCAAGGTTTTGGATGATTCATCAGTATTCTCCAGACTTCTAGGGCTTGTAAAACCAGACAGAAAATCTTGCAGAAATTGTTTTTCCTGTCTGAATCCCAGCCAAGCCTGTTTTGAGGGCTACCTGGAAATAGCTGGAAGACAGTCTTGGTGGAAAAGATTCCCACAGTTTGAGCCCTGACCAGGGACTGGAAGCTGGACAAAGATTAAATCCAGTTTTCTCAAATCTTAGGAAGTCTTGGGGTATGTAAGCGAGCAAGGATATAAACCATCTCCTTGCTGCTCCAGGCTGGGTTTTCCAAAGGACATGAACAACACATGCATTTGGCTCCCCCATCTTTCTGGGACATGGGATCCAAACTCCATGTGGCTCCTCTGGAAATCCCCACCACATTCCTGACAGAAGGGGAGAGTTTTAAGTGGTGATTCCTTTTTCCCCTCTGGAAATGAGATTAATTTCTTCATATCATTGTGTTTCTCCTGTCCTGGCTTCAGACTTTCCAACACTTAGTTCATCTTCTCCTTTGGTTGCATGGAAAAGTTGGTCTTTTTGCTCAATAAAACCAGAGCAGCTTTCAGACTTGTTCCCAAACCTCCTGCCTATAGTCTGACAACAAAAGTGAAGCCTTGTTATAACAAACCCAGTCAGCCTATGGATGCTGGTAGTTGTTGCTGGCTTTCACACTGGAAAATATCTGTGACTGACAAAAGCCTTAGAGGGTTCAGGCATTTGGCTCTGGTAGGGTACCAAGCATGCAAAATCATTCATTGCATTAAGTCCAACCTAAGCAAACTAAATTGCAGCTTCCATGATTAATACTTGAAGCTACAGATATGAAGGCGAAACGCCGCAGTTCAGACTGAAGCAGTAAGTATCTGAACTTGAAAGGCGCTCACCATTCGGCCTTCGAGAGCACTTTTGAAGCTGCCTGTAGAGAAAATAATTAAAGAGATGAAAGATACAGTGACTGATAGTAATAAATCACATGTGGCTGTCTTTGTTCTCTCAGCAAATATAAATCACTTTTGCCTTTAAAATATAGCAACAAGCATTCTTCCCAAATTGCTTTGAATTTATTAGACAAGGTCATTAGAAATGTATTAGGGCAAAATCTGAATTTATTAACTGAGTTAGTTAATAGCTTAATTGTTCGGTTGGTGAGGGGTCTGCACTCTGACCAGTTTTCAGGCAAGAAGACGGCCAGGAATGCAGGTTCCTAGGCAGGAGGTGTCACCATCGCTGGAGGCACACCACTGGAATCACCGCGGGCAGTGCGGTGACATGGGAACAGGGGCACAGCCCTCCACTGGGGCACCGCCATCTGAGATGGTTTCTAACCAGCATCAGGCAGGTGTGCCCCTGGGAACTGGCTTAAAGTTGGCCAAGGTATCTTTTGGGAATGAAACGTGCTGCAGGGATTGCTGGGCTACGTCAGAGCTTGATCTAGGCATTTCATTGTGAGTTAATTTGGGAGGGCAGTCAAGAAGCTGGATGTCAGACAAGTTCAGCTCCATTTCCGTCCCCACTGGGACCAGGCACATCCCTGTGCCATGTGGAGCTGTCTTCTGCCAGCTGACAGATTTGAATTCAGCTGAAATTTTCTGTGTGCATGCAGGAGGCTCTTCTAGCCTTCACCTTTGAGACACTGAGGCTGAAGCTGCCGTAAGGCACTCTGCTCATTGTGCTGCCAGGCACATGACCCCACTTGCAGGACATGACACACTCCACAGTGTTGCCCTTCCCAGCAGGGACCATGTGCCGGGAGGGGCATTTCTGGAAGCAGCCAAACCCAGCAGACTCATTGCACATCCTTATTTTACTCTGGGCACAATGAGGGATGAGACACCCAAGCAGGTCTGATCACAGGCAGTGATGGCAACTCTGAGACTTTGGTTTCACAGACCACCAAAGTACCATCACCACAGCTGGGTGAGAGCTGTTTGTGTGGAGCTGCTGGGACAGGGCTCGTGGTACCCTCTGGGGGGTCTTCAAAGCAGCACAGAGCTCAGCTCCTGGAGTAGGAGGAAGAGATGCCAAACACCATCTTTTATCATGGCTTTCAGCTCACTCAGAAGCTGCTACCACCCACGCATCTGCAGCATCTGCAGCCTCCAACTGATAACTCATCACCTGCATCTTCTGCTCTCTTTTAGCCTAGTCAATCAAGCCCTTGCTATGTTCAGGAGGCAAAGCCTCTGCTGAACCTTTCAGCTGGGCCAGCACCTTCCTCTAGGTCGAGATGCAAAGTGAATACTTCCAGTGAGAATCCATTCCCCCCAGGAATGTGCAGTTCCATGAAACAATATAATTTCCTCAATTTTCTTCCATTTCCAGGTAGAATTTGGAATCTTTCCTTTCTCTTTCTCTATGTGTTTGTTCTGTCTGCTCAAGAGCAGCCAAGTACCCCAGGAGTTAATATAAGAGAGACTGGTAGATTACAACCCTTGTGGAAACCAATGGATATTTTGCTTTGTGGAAGGCTTCATGATTAGATCCCTAAATTTTTCACTATGATATGTTTTCTCTTTCTCCCCAGCAATGAGCAGCTCCAGAGTAAGGAAGAAGGTAAGAGGAGAAAACATGGATTTATTGATTGCAGTGACAAACTTTATTACAGCAACTTTATGGGAGGAAAATGTCTCACAATCTTCACTGCATAACAATGTCCCGACAGACATGATGTCATTGCGTCTTAAAAGGTGTTTGAGTTGGAAAATCTTTTCAACAGTTTTAAGGGTCTGCTTAAATGATTAATAAGGTTTATGCATGTGATTTATCATCTCAAAATAAAAATGTACAGTAGGTATAAAATGTATCTGAAAGGGATGACAGTGTTTATTAATGCTACAGGTGTTATATTGCCAGATATTATCAAAATAAATATGCTTACCTGTAAGAGAAAAATTTAGTATCTAGTCAAATTTTATGCATCTCTATATATGTGCCCTGGCAATTTGTGTTAGAAGGGCAGAATATAATTTTGGACCTTGTTTCATGAAATAACACAACCATGAGTGTTCACCTGTTTTCCCTGCTCACTATAGATATATCTAGAGTATGTGTGATGTGTATTTCACAAAGTGCATCCACTAATGCTATTTAATGGTGTTTATTATTGCATATTTACCTAATGGACAATATCTAAACCTCCTTCAAACAGGGCTTGTTGAAGTTACACTCACTCCCTGCTCCGCAGGCACAGGGAGGGCCAGCTGCCAGGAGTGAGACCAGCACATGACTGACACCAAAACCAACCATGGTCAGCTGCTTCAGCTTTCCAGCTGTTTCTCTTTGAAATTCCTCTTTCCCACATGTTGTGTCTACCTGCAGGCAAAGTTACAGTTTTGGCAAAATCCTTTTGAGCCAGAGTCCTACTTTTTGTCTTAAAAATCCAAAGAAGGACTGAAACTGCCTTTATTTCCAGTGGAAGTTTTTCTGTTAGGAAAGCTTTCAGTAGCAAAATGAATATGCTCAAACACAGTTTATTTTGTAGATATCTGAATCACAGGAAATTATTTCAGATTATTATAAATGAGAAGACTTGGGACCTTCTTCCACACTGACTGTGTGATAACTCCTTATTCTCTTTTCTCATTAGCTCTCTGAAGGTTGCAAATGCCCACAGAGATAATCCCATGTTCCGTTCAAACACTGGCTGGTCCCTGACAGCAGCCCCAAGCACTCTGCAGTGCCATGGTCCTCACTTGCCAATGGCTAAGGAGTGCCCAGCCTGGGCTAAATCACATCCTAAACCACAGGCTGACTGCAGAAATCTTAGACTTGACTTTCCTTAGACTCTCTGCCTTCATGAAGTAGGGATAAGGATTTCCCTTATCTGATGGCACTGGGATTAAGGGTCAAGGTGAGAAGTCCTGTTTCCTCCCCAGGACTTACTTTCCTCCTGCTCTTTCAGAGGACACCAGGATGCCTCCTGCCTTCCTCACAGCTCCACCCTGGGAATGGCTGCTCTCAGCTCAGAGCACATCACCACTAAGGCCACGGCTTCTGTCCCTATGCAGAGTAATTCCTAAAAAGAAAAGTTGCTAGAGAAGCAGAGCTTCTAAAGGAGGTTGGACACCTTTATCTGGAAGTGGTTCAGAATTTTCACTGTCCATCCCTTGGGCACAAATACTGAGCAGACAGTCACCTGTGTCCTGGGAGGGCTGCAGTCCACTCCCGCTGCCCTGGAACCCCTCTACCCCACACTGGGAGCCCTGCTCATATTGCCAACAGTGCAATTTTGGCATCTCCTGGCATTTCTAACTTTTATTAAAATAAGCCCAAATAGAAATTGCATTCTACCTTGTCTGGGGTTTCCATGGAGCAGATCTAATTATCTTTCTTTAATAGCACTAATTGGCGGCCTCGAAGCCCTGGCCTTTCAGCCCACTCCTCCGCGCTCCCTTTATCCCTTGCACTGCCCTGGCCTCTCGGGCTGGATGGGATTTAAGCATGGTCTGATGGTTTGTGAAACCACTTTGACTTCTTGCCCTCAATTCGCTCGTGCTACCTGAGCTCCCCGACCTGTTGACAGAGGAGCTTTCCTTTGTCTTTGCAAATTGACACAGCTGCACACTTTGCAAATAGACTCTGATGTTGAGCTTTGGGCTGAATGGACCCTCCAGATTAGCACAGGGAGAATCAGCTTTAAAAACACTAAGCTGGAGCCAGCAGCAGGAGAATGGAGTGAAGCTCTTTATCAGGATTCACTGCCATAGAAAGGGGCTCCCCACTCTTGCAGCAATATTTACTTCCCTTTGGGGAGGGCATTCCTGGAGCCGATAGCTCATCCTGACCCTGTACCCAGAGTTAATTAGTCTACTGTATAATGGGGAATTCGCCCGGAGATTACATGTGGTGATCTCTCACCACACACGCTGTTTGCTGAGTGGTTTGGGGCTCTTGGCAAGCACAAAAATACAAATGCAAGCACGAGAAAATCTGACATGGGGGGGTTGCTGCCATGGTGCTCAACAGAGCTGCAGGCAGAGGCCAAGTCCTTATCCTGTTGGACCCCTGCTCTCCCAGGGACCCACTCCCCCATCCTCATGGCATACATGGACATGGGCACGTAAACCCTTGCAAGGCTGTTTTGGCAAATGGCTTGGAAAGTTGTCCGTAGAGATGAACTTGCCAAAACTGGAGAAAAACCTTTTGGAAAGACAGGTGACGGTCATTTCTGCCTCGCAATAAAGCCAGGGTGGGAACAGGGAGAAAGTGACCGTCCAGGGAAGCCATCTGCTGCCCTGCCTTGTCCGGAGGCAAGGGGATGAGATCGGCATTGGAAGCAATTACTACTGAACAACTTGTTGATGACTTTATAGCAAATTAAAGAAAATGCCTCAAATAAAACTACGGGAGACCTTCTGTAACTCTACATGGCTATAAATATGTATTAACTTAATTACTATCAGCAATTGCAGCTCAGTTTGGGAACAGTTAATGTGGTTGCACACAAAAAGGGATTATTATCCTTAGAAAATGAGTGTGAAGCTAAAAGGGATTTAATTCGCATTAGCTAACAGGCAGAGGCAGAGATGCAGAAACAGCATCCCCCTCTGCTTTACAGTGCTTGTAGAGGGGACAGGCAGCAGCCAGGCTCCCAGGGCAAGTGAGGGCCAGGTGTGTGCCTGGTGAGCTGAAGGGATGGCACTTCCAGGAGTAATTTTTGTGACTCTCTTGGCACTTGCCAACATTTCAGCACACTTTTGCAGTGTAAGCATCAGAAGGTGATAAGCTCTTTTCTGTGACAGTGTCCCAGGACCTCCCTGGTGTTTAGCCACAGCAGCACTCTACTGGAGCTAAATCCTTCTGAGGACCAGAAAGTCCTTAGTCCTCATCCTGAGCCTTTCCTAACCTGCTGGTCTCCTCTCCCTGACTCAGCTCCCCATCTCCAGTGCAATTAACATTGTCTTAAACATTCATTCCTCACTCTCACTGGCATGCTTGAAAGCTAATTCTCAATTAAATATTAACTTGTATTTAAAGGCCAATCATTAGTCAAAAGCATTGGAATCTTTTGCCTTCTGCGTCTGTTTCTGTTGTTTCTCTGACTAGCCAAGTTGGGTTTGCCAGTGGTTGTTGGTGATGTGCAGAGCATTTCCCAGGCACATCCTCTGGGTCTGCCCAGCTCCCTTTGGCACCTGTGGCTGCTGCTCCACAGCTCAGACCTGCATTTCGGACTCCCTCGGGGCAGGATTGCTGAGGTCTCCCAGGGCACCCAGGGCTGAGCCTGAAACTGCTCCTGCTCTTTGAAGATGCAAAGTGCCCTTCCTCACAATCGCGGCCTTTGAGACTGGGGAATAGAGCTGGGAACCTCGTGAGATAAAGCTGCTTTGTGATGCCAGGGCTTTTGTCATGCACTGGGGCTGCCAGTACAATTGCAATGCTTGGGCCCAACCAGCGAGTTTGGGGCCAGAAGGCAGAGAGGCTGCCCGGGAAGCCTTGGGGTGGTGGGGGACACAGCTGACAGGCCATTCCATAGCCCGGAAAACTGGAAAACTGGAAAGCTGGGCAGGCTTCAAGAATGGGGAAAGGATATTGGATGTTCGGATGCTCCTGGATCATCCCGACTCTCCAAACACGGGCACAGGCAAGCTTTTCAGGCTGGCTGCTGTTCCCGGCTGCCACCCCAGCTCCTGCCTTTTCCGAGGTCCCCAGCCAGGTGCCACTCACTGAGCACCCCGAGCCCAGTGCCCGTGGGCCATGGACAGGAATATGGCAAGCTGGGGCTCTCCAGTGAGAGCAGGGATGTTGGTTTACTGCCTTACAAAACACGTTTATCACTATGGATTATGATTTTAACACGCATCACCTGCTTTTGCTCCCTGCTCCACATCTTCAACCCCGAGCTCAGTTCACCTGTGTTCAGCACGGCTTTACTGTTAATTAAGCCTGCAAATGACAATCTCTCCCAAAGGATCCTGCCACCATCCCGGCTAAGAGACCTGTCTGAGGAGAAGCCTGGGTCTGGGCTCTGGAATGACATTTGGAGCAGTAGCAACGTTTGAACGCAATGGTATTTCCTTCTGAGTGAAAAAAAAAAAAGACCCTTCAACTTGTTTTCCCTGCCCCACGCCCCCCTCCTGGAGGAGATAGTCGCCAAGGCTCACAGATGGGATCGTTTACAGTTTCCTTTTGAGCTGCCTTGGCCCTTTCAGGTTTTGTTTATTCGAGCGTGGCTCTCAAACAGGGGAGGGTGGGACAGGGAAGGCCTCCCTTCCATATTCCGATTAGGATTGGGGTTGCTCAAATTCCCCATCTGACTGAAGATGATTGATGAGAACGATGCTGGCTGTAAACCTGGGAGGGTTTGGAGATCGGGCAGTTCTGCTGTTTGCAGGGTTAAATTCCAGTTGTTGGAGCAACGTGGGGAATGGCATCCCAAGGTAATTACAAACCAACAACAGGAAAAGCCATTGGAAATGGCAGGCGCTCCAGCACTGCGATGGGATGGCTAGAGAGGCAGTTGAGGTTTTTTTGGTTTGCTTTGCTTGTAAAACTCACACACATGGTCCTGAGCTGAGGTCAAAATGTGCTTACAAAAAAGCAGGGTCTAGAGAGGATGAGGAGAGACACAGCAGAAAATTGACTGGAATGTTTCTGGAAGAGCTGGGGAGCACCCCAGGGAGGAGGAAGTCATTGCTACATGCAGGATCTTTGGCAATTATCCTGGCGGCAATGGGATAAATACACAATTAAGAGCATGAAAGCAGCTGGGACAGTAGCGGCCCACCCTGATGGCCAGGGCTTCCCACAGCCTCCTCTCCTGTGAGCAGCTCTCACTGCACGTGTGCCAGCCTTGGTCTCTCCAAACCAAGTCTTGGAGGGAAAGGCCTCAGGAGATGATGAGATCCCTGTTTGACTCGTGGCTCCAGGAGGTAAGGATGGGAGGTACAGGGAACTGCCAGCATATGTGAGTCAGAACAGTGGCCCAGTGGCCCAGGTGCATGACTTGATCTGCAAAGCTCTTCAGGGTGCACATACAAGAAAGCTGAACTTAATTTGGTCTGGCACATGTGCTAGCAATGGCTTTCAGCAAAAATATTCATCAGCATCTTCTGTCATGCCTGATTCGAGCAGGTTAGCACTCCCAAGCTGCCAAGGAGGTGGACGAGGGCTGCATGAGATGGGGATGCCCATGCTGGTAGCTACTACCTTGGGTAGTATACTGGGTCACCAGTTTCTCCTTTCCAAAGGAGGTGGGGATGGTGGGGACAGAAATTTTCATCGCTGCTGCTGCTGCTGAACAGACCTGTCCTGGTGTTAGATGTTCTGGACTCCAGGGTATGTGTCCTGGACTAGGTCTCAAAGAGCTTTATCTAAAGCTATAAGCACCCAGAAGCCTGTGGGACTGAAAATTTAACAAAGCCAGGTGAGCTGAGCTAGAAGCTCAGGGTAAAGCAAGGCCCTAAACTAGATGCACTTAAGAGTAGCTGCTCCAGTTAGACTAGATGACTCTGCAGGGCTGGGATGGGAAGGAGGGGATTTCCCCTCCCTTCGCCTGTGCTGCTTTAAATCCAACCACAAGTGAGCAGTAAGCAAGAGTTGCCACCTGGCAGCTGCAGGATGACCTGTGTGCAGTGAGTCACTGAGCTTGGGCTATGCAGCCCTGCAGACTTCAGCAGCAGAGGACACCTGGGCTGAAAAGAGTACTTTCCTGGGGAATGTGCTGTCATTTGGGTGAGCCCTGGAGCAGTCCCTTGCACCAGTGCTGCAGAGGCATCCTGGGATGCAGTGATGTACAGCAATGCTGCAGACACATCCTGAATCCCAGTGGTCCCTGCACACCAGTGCCACCCAGCACAACAGCCAGCATCCTTGTGCTGCAGCACAACAGTCAGGATCCGTGGGGCCAGCAGCAGAACAGCACCAGTGGGAACGGAATAGCCATGGTTAAAGGGGATTCAGTGCCTTGTCACACTGCTGAGCACTCTGTGATCAGCAGAAGAGAGTCATGGTGGTGTGGCTGGTCAGGCTAAGCCTGTAGCAGCCTGGGCATATTCATAACTGCCTTGGTGACAGTGGGGTTACTCATATGGGGTAGGGTAAATTTTCAAATACAGGGAGAATCCTAATTATCTGCCAGTTCCCTGGTGTCTCACGGACCTGACAAACAGAGGGGGATTTGAGCAGACATTTGAAGGGCAGAGCAGGCTTTTTATAAGAACTTCCTCTCCTGGGCAGATAGGACAAAAGGAGGTAAAGCCAAACAAAAACACATGGCTGCTTATTTATCACTTATATTCAGGAGAGCTGAGCCATACACCCCTCCCACTATGCTGGGACTGCACAAACACATGAGGACGCTCAGGTCCTGCCCCTAAGATAAGAAATTTTAAAAACAACAACAACAAAACAAAACAAACTTGGAGGACTAGCAGTTCTGCACAATCTCTCTATAGATCTCCATCTGGTAAAAGAAGTGCAGACAGGGGCATGTTCTCTCCACATCAGCTGCACAGCAAGAGCGGCTTAGATGAACTCTCCTGGCTGGTAATAAAATGATTTTACATATGTAGGAAGCAGGATGTGCAAAGCCCAGGAGTCTGATCTTGTTTCTGAGATCAAACAGAGTCTTATTGTACAGGGGTGTGGAGCTGATGTAACTGTCTAGTGTGCCGGACACGATCGCCGTGGTTACGCAGCTGGACCGGAATAAAGCAAGTCTGTATCTGAACTCATTAATTTTTACAACCAACTGAACCACTCTGCCTTTTTCTTTCGCCTTTTTGGTGGCAGGAGTCTGGTCGTGCTTCAGCAGAGGGGCTCCCCCAGCCATTGGCCCCTTGCCTGCAGCGCGGCAGGTCGGGGCTGGCACGGCAGGGAGCAGCCAAAGCCTGCGACCCCCCCCAGCCCAGCTGCCCACCGGGTCCCTTGGGATGCTCAGCCAGCTGCAAGGGTCCATTTCTGAGACAGGCCAGGAGGCGGGGGGATTAGGGATGAAAACGCAGGCTTAATGTGAACGGAGCTGTTGCTCTGTCAGCTACAGGTTATGTCAATGTTTCCATTAGAAACCCCTGGTTGCAAGGTTTATAGCTTGGCTGTGAAAGTGCCCTCCAGGCTGGGCTCGGGAACGCCGGGGAAACTCACGGTTTTCTGCTGAAGGATTCCATGCAGCTGCTTCCACACTTGGCCATTGCCTGTCAGCAGCAGGCAAACCCAGGGGGCTCATTCAGCAGACTGTGTGGGCAGCAGGGCTCAGCACACTGCCCTGAGAGCCCAGCAAGACCCTGCGAGTGGTCCTCGCCTGCCTTGGGGAGAGTGCTGTGTCCCCCCCCAGGCAGGCAGGGCAGGCAGGGCTGCCTGGCCAGCACTTGCACCGTGGGATCCCGGGATCCCAGGCAATGTGGCAGTGCGAACAACGAGGTGAATTTACCAACAGACAAAGCGGAGGCACAGCAGCAGAGCCAGGGGCCAGAGCCTCTGGTGAGCTGTGGCAAGGTGAGGGTGTGGGACTAGGACGCCTGATTGCTTCAGGCCACGAGAAAAGGACCAGGGAAGCCCTCACACTCCTCTGCAGTAACCATTCCTGTGTTCCCATGGTGTCCCTGCCCAAAGTCTGTCCCAGAGCACTGCATCCTGGTCCAGGTGCCTGACAGATATCCACGGACAAGGGATGTTTCCAGCTCAGAACTTGTCAGGAGGGTTTTGTGCAGCGGCTGGAGCCCTGTAAGAGGCTCTCCTCTCTGGCAGCAGGATGAGCCTGGATCTCACCCTGCCCTGGCTGCTCACTCCGAAGGCGTGCTGCCTGGCCATGGGACAAACATGCATCCAGGCCTCCTCCCTTCATCCCATCCCCTCCCACTCCTGGGAAGCTGCTCTTGACATATATGCATTTGCCTATTTTAAAGGGCTGCGAAGAGCACTTGCAGGCTGGGATTTCACTGTAGGCATGATCTCCCAGGGCAGGCAAGACTACTTTTTTCCTTTGCTCTTTCCACCTGGAAGGCTGGAAAAGAGGAAGAGAGAGAGAGTGATGCCAGCAAGTCCGTGGGCATGGTGCTGGGTTCCAAAGGTGCAGCACGCAGCTACCCTCATGGGGAGGTACACACACATTCCCCCTGCCCAGATGTGAGCATCCCTGGTTCCACACATTGATGCTGCAGGCGAGCAGCTCCCAACACCCCAGGCTCCATGTTTTCCCCACCTTCAGGAGGGGAGGCGGTGGGAAGGCAGGGAGTGTGCTCCAGGGGTAAGAGCTTCAGCACCAGCCTGGGGGCACAAAGCAAAATGCAAAATATTAAGGAATAGTTTTCAGGTTTTTCCCTCGTTACACCCAAGCATCACCGTTTAGATTTATGGTTAACACTGAAGTGTATTGTGCATTTTAGCGTGCAGTCTCAGGCTTTTGCACCTCCCCAGACAGGCAGGAGTGGTGCAGCTGGGGCAGGCAGTATGGGGGACAGGGCAGCGAGCAGCTTCTGCTCCTGGCTTGTAAACAGCCTGTGCTTCAAGTTCCCATCCCCAACCATTCCAACACTCTCTTCACTAAGACTCTGCCTGGCTGCCCCACCATGCCCACCATGACTTTCCAAACTGCAAGCCCTGCTTGTCCAAGAACTAAAAGAGAGAGGAAAAAAAGAGGGCGAAAAGAAAAATACCCTTGCTGGTTTTCTGCTGCCTTTCCAGTGTACTTGAGTTACCATGGTTAGCTTTCCACGGTTCTTCTTGACCCCTGCAGCTTTCCCTTATGAGTTAGTGTCCTGGAATGTCTCTTTACGAGGTGCCTAGAGAAGCAAAACTGACCTGATGCCAGTGCCCCCACACTGAGGACTTTATTAGTTTTTTAATTTTCTGTCTGGGTGCTCTCACTTGCCTCAAACTTTCCACAGCTGCTAGGATTTATTAACGAATGCAGTTCATTTGTATCCTGCATCCCCTTCTGCCGCTCAGTGAATTGGTGGTGTTACTTTGGCAGGTGCTATTTTTAATTATTCTTTTGGAGGTATGCAGGCAAAATCTTCAGCCAAATCTCCTGAAACCCCCTAAAAATCCCAAAAGAAACATGGGGGCCACAGAGAGGAGCAACTATGATGGGATAGACTATACTGATGGAAACACAGGATGTGGCGAGTCCAACCAAGGAGACAGCGCTGGGACCAGAAGAGCTGAGAACAGCTGCATTGTTGCTGCTGGGATGCAAATCCCAAGAATTAAGATGATAAAGTAATTTTGATTCTTGCTAAATGCATAAATGCTTTAAAATGGAGATGGAAAGGAGCCTCCTTCTCTCTCATGCTGGAGGGGCCCTGTGACACTGAGCTGGAGGCTGAGGAGGAGGCTGAGGTGTGATGAAGGACATGCAGAAATAAACAAAGTGGGCAGGAGAAGAGGATGAGGATGGCCGAAGGAGGAGAGACACCCTGAAATACAAAAAACATGGGGAGAGTTGAAAGGTTGTGGAGAAAGGAGAGTAGGGACAGACTTTTAAGGTAAGATGAAAAACAGCCAAATATTTATTTGTCCATAAAGTAACTCTCCATAGCAATGCAGCGCTTCACAATATGTTTTCAAAACAAGCCCAGCCATTCTGCGCAGGCGGAGCTGCTGGGGTGGGACACATCGCCTGCCTTCACAAGGGTGATCAATCTCACATGAGGGGCTGCCAGCCTGGCACAGGACCATGGGCAGGGGACAGGGAACGATTGTCTCAAAGCCCCGGGCAGCCCAGTCTATGTCCTGGGAGTGGCAGTGGGGTTATTGCTGTGCTGGGGGGAAGTGGAAGGAATAGATGGAATTTTACAGCTGTGTCATGCGTTGGGACATCTCAGGGTCAGGCAAGTGCAAGAGCACAGCCAGGGCTAGGCAGGCAAGGAAAAAGGACATACTGTCCAGAAGTGCTGGGAAGACAAAGGAGTTGAGGAGTGGGGTGAAACTCCGGCTGCCACCCAAGGAGCTGGCGATGCTGCCCAGACGGGCAGTCACCTCAGCTAAGGAGTATACAGCATGTGAGGCCTGTCACACCCGGTATGTGGCTCTGGGGCTACAGGGCACGTTGAATTCATTACAGAGCAAGCAGCATCTCCTGGGCAGGTGCCAGCAGCGAAACACATCCATGCTTTCCAGCTGGGGTAAGTCCGGTACAGACCACACAGGCAGCACATCACCCGCCCCTGGAGGTGTAGGGGGGTCCACAGATCATCCCACCCCAGAGGATGGGAGACAGTTGACAAGGGCCGGATCCTGAGTCCTGGGCTCCGTGGGCAGCCCTCTCCTGGCCACCTCCTGCCTGCCGCTCCAGTGTGTAAGGCTGCTGCCTGACTCCAAAATATCTCAGCAGCAGCATCAAGCACCTTTCCCAGATCTCATGCTTAGACAAACGTCACTGCAAATAATTTGGCTTCAACAGCAGGGACATAAATTCCATTATTTTGATGTCAGATGCACAATTTGTTCCTGTAACAAGGTGTTTCAGCCTCACTTCATATTCATTGTTCTACCCGCTTTGATTTTACTGTAAATGACTGAATTTGCTTTTGATCTGGTGCCAGGGCCCCATAAATCTTGACATTTGGTGTAAGAAAGGAAAGAGCCCTCCCCGCTGTTTGATTCGCAGAGGGTGGCAGTGGGGGGGTGCTGCTGGGGCACCAGAAGGGTCCATCTAGGGAGTCTGTACCACTAGAAGCAAAGTTTGCCTCTGAGCATCCACCTGATTTTTCCAGACAGGGAAACAGTCCATAAGAGGGGAGAAAGTGGCAGGGAGGAGGAGCTGTGTTCCTCTGAAAACCACAAGCTGCGAGCCTGCCTCATTCAGGGACTCACAGCTCCTTTGAGGACCTAGCCGGCACTCTGAGCTTGTGAGAAAACCCCAGACCAAGCACGATTTGTGTGGTTTGAGGTTTCTTCATGAGCTGCTTTTAAGTGCTTCAGTTCCCAGCACCTCTTCCAGAGCGTGCTGGAGGTGAAAAGGGCCAATAAAACCATACCCCACAAAACCCACACTTAACTGAACATTTCCAAGCCCTGCAGCACTTGGGGGACAGAACCTTCCATTACTGCCATTGCCCAAATTCCTCCTAACCCCAGTGGCAATCAGATCAGACTCCTATTTTCTGGCCAGTACTCCCTGTGTTTTATTCCTTGCCTGCCTGAGTGTTCTGCCCTGGCAATGCTGCCCAGTGAATTCTGGACGTATTGCTTGCAGAAGACTCTGTTCCCCGGAGCCTGCCTGCCCTGGAAGTGCCCGTGCCCAGCAGGGATTGAGGCGCCAGCCCCAGGACTCACGCCAGGGTGAGAGTCAGACTCATGAGCAGGAGGAAGCCGTGTCCCGTCCACCACCAAACAATTGGCGGAAAAGGGACGTGACCTTGGCCAGCATCCTGGGGATGGGGATGTCTGCCGGTAAGGGCAGGGTCTGTGCTGCCTCCACGGGGGAACAGACCTGGTCCTGCCCCAGCTGCATCCCAGTCAGGTGCCTTACCCACATGCTGCCCAACATGCATGGACTCCTCCAAAGGGAAAGGCTGCAGCTCCTTCCCCAGGTTCCAACAGAAGTGTGTGGGAGCACAGGGAATCAGGGTGGTGTCTGGTATAGGGTGCACAGTGCCCGGGGTGCACGGTGTGGTGCACAGTGTGCACTGCCTGGCTTGCACAGCGTTGTGCATGGGGGATGGTGCAGTGCCCAGTGTGGGATGCCCAGTGCAGAGTGTCTGGAGAGCCCAGTGTGGTGCCCAGTGCCTGGTGTGCAATGTGGCATGGTGCCTGGAGTGCCTGCTGAGGTGCCCGAAGTGCCCCATGTGTGATGTGGCATGGCATGGTGCCCGGAGTTCCCGATGTGGTGCCCAGCGTGCCCAGTGTGATGCCCTGTGTGTGATGTGGCATGGCGTGGTGCCCAGAGTGCCCAGTGTGGTGCCCAGCGTGCCCGGTGTGGTGCCCGGCGTGCCCGGTGTGGTGCCCGGCGTGCCCGGTGTGGTGCCCCGTGTGTGATGTGCCATGGCGTGGTGCCCAGAGTGCCCGGCGTGCCCGGTGTGGTGCCCCGTGTGTGATGTGCCATGGCGTGGTGTCCAGCGCGGTGCCCCATGCGAAGCGCGGTGTGTGCCGTGTGTTGCACAGCGTGCAGTGCGCTGACCTCTCACTGCCTCTGGCCCTGAGTGGGGGCCAGGAAGGGAAGTGCTGCCGGTCCTGCTGCTTTCATCGGAGATCTGGAGCACCGAAGCCTGCCCAGATCCTAATCAGCGTGGGAAAGCAACGGCAGGGCCTGCTCTTGCCCCAGCCTGCTGGAGATGCCTTTTATTTTCATAAGCTTTATCGCAGCCCGCAGCCCCTGATAAACCACCGTAAATAAACGGAAGGAGCGTGGCGACCAGCCAGGGCCGCTCGCAGACGCACGCGCTCGCTGCTGCCCCGCTCCCCGGGGGGACGCTCCGTCACACGCCAACTTTCAAAGCCTTCCTTTTATTTCCCCGCGCGGGGAAACCACATGGCCTCGCCATTGGGACCAGCCAGGCAGTCAGCACCCGCCGGCAAATTCCTGCCCTGCCCCAGCCTCCCCCGCTGACCCCAGCCTGTCGCCAAGCTGGGGTCCTGCTCCCAGCACTCGGCACGAGCCCTCGTGGGGCCACAGTGGCTCAGGATGTGGCTGGCCCCTGCCCTGAGACTCAGGAAGGACAGTCTTGGGATGTCACATCCTCTCTGGGTGGCAAGAAGGGGGTCGCGTCCCACCAGAGGACTCAACTGTCAGCTGGTCCCAGTGCCTCCCCACCAGGGCTTCTCTCTTGTTGACTTTGAGGATTGCTGGGGTTTGCCACAAATAACAGTTAAGACTGCTTTATTTTTCTCTTTCTTTTTTTTCCTTCACTAAAAAGTTTGGGTTTCATTTAAAAAGGTTTACATTCTTCTGAGAGCATGGAAAAACAGGATCTGAGGGGGTTGATTCCACACTGGCTCCACAGGCTGACAAAGACAGAAGTTAACCCTTTTCCATTTCTGTTTGGTGCTGCTGGATGTGAAAGCCATCCCTGCCCAGGCTGCCCCAGAGCTCTGCTGGTTCTCAGCCGTGGGGTGCCCAGCTTGCTTGCAGCCTCATCTCCCTCTCAGCCTCATCTCCCTCTCAGCATCCTCTTCCCACTGCAGGCAGGGGGTGCAGGGAGACATTCGCTTGTGTTTCATTTTTCACGATGACCTTCAGTAGCTCATTTTAAGTCTTACCTTACCCCAACACTGGCAGAAAGCAGCTGGCTACAGCTGGGTATCAGGTTTTTGATCCTAGGCATGCCTTCCCTTGCTGCAGTGGGACAAGCTGCCTGGCACCAGTGCAGGAGGGTTTGGGTTGCTGCTGGTTTATACCCTGCCTGCACTACCAATCCATACGGGAAGTCACCCAGCTAGTGCTGACACCTTCTCCTGTTAAACCAATTCAATTTAATACAGAAATTGCTCAGACCACAGCACTGTGAATTAAAAGTGTATAAATTGCGTAGCACATCAAGTGCACCAGAACTGCTCCGGTCCACTCCAGCCCACATGTGGTGGGTGCCCACAGGTGACTGTCACCTGTGTTTGCTGAGGCACTGCGGGGTCTGTAGGGCTGCACAGGGACCTCTCCTGTCTGCATTTGCATGCTCAGCAGCATGGGGCTCCCTCCTGACCTCCCAGAGCTCCCCCTTAGCTCCAGGATGCAGCAGGGGTGGTGGCAGCAGCCCAGGGACATCTTCCCCTGCCCCATTCTTGCAGGAGCACACCACAGCACTCCCCTCCTTCAGCCTCCTCCCAGCTTTTCATCCCGTTTCTCCAGTTTGCCACAATCCTTTTTCTGTCTGTGGCCCCAGTTTTGCGTGGCATGCAAATTTAATAAATACCCTCTCTGTTTCTCCACGCTGGCTGTTAATGGATGGGAGTGCTCAATAGAGCCTTGCCAGCCCCACAGTGAGCCTTTGAGAGCTGCTCTCGCAGTACCAGTACCGTGCCCTCGCTCCCTCCGCACCCATCCTGCACACCCTGCCTGGCCCCGCTGCCCCCAGGCAGGGCAGGCACAGCACCCCCACCCCGCAGCCACCGCTGCTTCGCCATCTGTGGGCTCATTATACCCCGCTGATGAAGGAAATTAAATTGGCCTGACGTGTCTCATTCTTGACAAAGCCATATCAGGTATTACTCATCTCTGTGCTAACTTCCAGATGCTCACAAAACTGTCTCCGATTATTCATGCCAGCATTTTTCTGGGATGGGAAGTGTGATAACTAGTTTACAGCCCCCCACTCCTTCTTTGTCCCTGTTAGATGGGTACTGTGGTTTCTGGTCTTGGGCTACCAAGAGATCTTCTTCCTGGTACTGCCACTGATGGCTCTGAGATCCCAGCAGGGAGTTTGGTCCTAGTTTAATCCTAAAATGGATCAGACCCGGCCAGTCTGAAAACACTAAACATANGGGACCAGCCAGGCAGTCAGCACCCGCCGGCAAATTCCTGCCCTGCCCCAGCCTCCCCCGCTGACCCCAGCCTGTCGCCAAGCTGGGGTCCTGCTCCCAGCACTCGGCACGAGCCCTCGTGGGGCCACAGTGGCTCAGGATGTGGCTGGCCCCTGCCCTGAGACTCAGGAAGGACAGTCTTGGGATGTCACATCCTCTCTGGGTGGCAAGAAGGGGGTCGCGTCCCACCAGAGGACTCAACTGTCAGCTGGTCCCAGTGCCTCCCCACCAGGGCTTCTCTCTTGTTGACTTTGAGGATTGCTGGGGTTTGCCACAAATAACAGTTAAGACTGCTTTATTTTTCTCTTTCTTTTTTTTCCTTCACTAAAAAGTTTGGGTTTCATTTAAAAAGGTTTACATTCTTCTGAGAGCATGGAAAAACAGGATCTGAGGGGGTTGATTCCACACTGGCTCCACAGGCTGACAAAGACAGAAGTTAACCCTTTTCCATTTCTGTTTGGTGCTGCTGGATGTGAAAGCCATCCCTGCCCAGGCTGCCCCAGAGCTCTGCTGGTTCTCAGCCGTGGGGTGCCCAGCTTGCTTGCAGCCTCATCTCCCTCTCAGCCTCATCTCCCTCTCAGCATCCTCTTCCCACTGCAGGCAGGGGGTGCAGGGAGACATTCGCTTGTGTTTCATTTTTCACGATGACCTTCAGTAGCTCATTTTAAGTCTTACCTTACCCCAACACTGGCAGAAAGCAGCTGGCTACAGCTGGGTATCAGGTTTTTGATCCTAGGCATGCCTTCCCTTGCTGCAGTGGGACAAGCTGCCTGGCACCAGTGCAGGAGGGTTTGGGTTGCTGCTGGTTTATACCCTGCCTGCACTACCAATCCATACGGGAAGTCACCCAGCTAGTGCTGACACCTTCTCCTGTTAAACCAATTCAATTTAATACAGAAATTGCTCAGACCACAGCACTGTGAATTAAAAGTGTATAAATTGCGTAGCACATCAAGTGCACCAGAACTGCTCCGGTCCACTCCAGCCCACATGTGGTGGGTGCCCACAGGTGACTGTCACCTGTGTTTGCTGAGGCACTGCGGGGTCTGTAGGGCTGCACAGGGACCTCTCCTGTCTGCATTTGCATGCTCAGCAGCATGGGGCTCCCTCCTGACCTCCCAGAGCTCCCCCTTAGCTCCAGGATGCAGCAGGGGTGGTGGCAGCAGCCCAGGGACATCTTCCCCTGCCCCATTCTTGCAGGAGCACACCACAGCACTCCCCTCCTTCAGCCTCCTCCCAGCTTTTCATCCCGTTTCTCCAGTTTGCCACAATCCTTTTTCTGTCTGTGGCCCCAGTTTTGCGTGGCATGCAAATTTAATAAATACCCTCTCTGTTTCTCCACGCTGGCTGTTAATGGATGGGAGTGCTCAATAGAGCCTTGCCAGCCCCACAGTGAGCCTTTGAGAGCTGCTCTCGCAGTACCAGTACCGTGCCCTCGCTCCCTCCGCACCCATCCTGCACACCCTGCCTGGCCCCGCTGCCCCCAGGCAGGGCAGGCACAGCACCCCCACCCCGCAGCCACCGCTGCTTCGCCATCTGTGGGCTCATTATACCCCGCTGATGAAGGAAATTAAATTGGCCTGACGTGTCTCATTCTTGACAAAGCCATATCAGGTATTACTCATCTCTGTGCTAACTTCCAGATGCTCACAAAACTGTCTCCGATTATTCATGCCAGCATTTTTCTGGGATGGGAAGTGTGATAACTAGTTTACAGCCCCCCACTCCTTCTTTGTCCCTGTTAGATGGGTACTGTGGTTTCTGGTCTTGGGCTACCAAGAGATCTTCTTCCTGGTACTGCCACTGATGGCTCTGAGATCCCAGCAGGGAGTTTGGTCCTAGTTTAATCCTAAAATGGATCAGACCCGGCCAGTCTGAAAACACTAAACATACCATGCAACATTTTACAGTAAAAAATATTGAGGGGTTGTTTATCCTTCTTTCATGGTGCTTTTGCCTCTGGTAAAGAGGCATATTATGGAGGGACTGACTCCAACTATTACAAATGAGAACAACTTTATTCTCCACATTAATCAGAAGAAAAGTTTGTAAAGAGAAATACACTGACTTTCTGCAACTGTTTCCATTCTTGGAAGAGCATCCCTTCCGTCAATAGGAATGCTTTCCTGTTGGATGTTCCAGTTATACATCATATATCCTTCTGGTGAGGATCTTTATCTTTCTGGTGAGGATCTTTTAGATGCTCTGCTGCTCCTTGTGTAATAACTTGGTCCTGGGTCTTGGCTCTGCTCAAAATGAAGGGGTCTGAGTGCTCTTCAAGGCTTGGAGGGTCAGGCCCATGGGACAGCCGTAGAAAACATCCAGAATGAAGACTATATTTATGAGAGTCCCTAGGAGGGACATTCAAAAGCCAGTGGTTTCTTATTCGGAAGTCCTCCTGGGGAGCTGGGCAGCATGGGGTGCTGGTCCTCCTTGCAGTGATGGTGCATGCATGTCCACAGCATGAGCCCCATCCACCTGCTCACCCTGGATCCCAAGGGATTTGAGCTCCTTCTGGAGGCCTTCAGTCACAAGAGAAGCCAAGGCCTCTTTCCAACGTCCTGCCTGTCTGAGAGCCTCCAAGGATGCTCCAATGGGACGTGGCATCAGTCACATGACCAAGAAGCGTTCTTGAATTTTCGTCCCTGGGGTTTTATTCTTTAAGATACTGGCGATGAGAAAACCCCCTTTGCACCCTTCCCCCTCCTCAAAGCATCTTTTATAAAAATAAAGTGCCCAAAATAGCCCTAGACAGTGCTTGACATTTGCCAGACAGCTGCTCTCAAGAGTGCTACAAAGGTTATGGATTGCTCTCTGCTTCCCTCCTCCTCCCGCCCCACCACCGCCTGCGTGAACCTTGGAGCAGAGCCAGGTTTGATGGGAGTCTCATGGTTTGAAAAAAACAGATTTGAGAAGGAGGTGTTTGTGTGTCGCTGCCTCCCATCCTGGCTGGGCAGCTTGGAGCAGAGCTGGGCTGACTTTGGCTCCAAGACTTCTGGGGTGACTTGCGTGAGCCCTGCCCATGCCTGGGCTGGCAGGATGCTGCCACAGAAGCCTGGTTTCCAAGGTGCAGGGTTGTCCCCACCTACAAGGTGTTGAGCACCACTGGTTGGTCTTCCAGGTGTGTGAAAGCACAGAGAGAGGGGCTGCCCCATGAGGGCACCTCACCCCGAGCAGCCAGGAATGGGGTCACACTGCCTGCAGGGTCACAGCCAGTCCTAGCAGGTCCCCAGCAAATGCAAAGTCAGCCCAGGAGGCCAAGGGTGCCTGGAAAAGTCATGGCGAGAAGGAAGACTTGACAGTCATCTTGGGTCAAAGCCCCAGCTCAGATTTACGGAGTCTGGAGAAAGAACAAGCAGAATGGGAGAGCTGCAAGGATTCAGTGATCCGTGCTGGAATTGGCACCTGGAAAATGATGCAGGGACACAAGAGGCCAAAGGGCCTGGCCAGGCAAGCCTTGCAGTGAGAGGCAAGAGGGACACAGCTTAGTGGAGAGAAGATCAAAAGGAAATTTAAGCACCTGCAAGAGTCAGGGGGGACCTTCATTCCAAAAGTGGAACTGGCTTCATGCAGCCTGAGGGGTTTATTGTCTTTCTTGGGAGCACCTAAGAAGAGTTGCAGATGGAGAGAGGGCACTATCTGAGGACAGGAGGGGATCTGAAATCACACAGGACGCTCCCTTCCCGTGGGGGTTGGCCAGTGCATCTTACCTGAGGGCAAGGTTTCATCACAGAGTGGGAGAAACTCCCCTTCTGTGTGGCTGGTGTTTTATATGGTGAACAGAAAGTCACAATTGGGGCTTGGAAAATGAAAGACAAAGGCATAAACTTTAAAGTTAAATACCTAGAGAAATACTTGCAGTCCATTATCTTAATCAAAATGAGAAGTCAGCAACAGTAAGGCATGACCCAGTTTTGTTATCTAGTAACCGAATAAATATATACATGTATTTTAAACAAAAGAATCAACAGCCTTTAAGCAGAAAAAAGCAATCATACCGGAAGGAAATTGATCACTTAGGACAGAACAGCATCTTCAAAAAGTTAAGTGCAGTAAAAATTTTTTTGTGCATAACAAGTTAGAAATAGAAGCCTCTAAGAGGTTTTAAGTCCCAGCAGCTTCGCAGGGTCATGCTGTGCTGAACTGGAAGCAAGGAGACAGCCAGTTTGCAGGGAAAAGGGCTCTATCCAACCGAGCCTGGGAGATAACAAATATTGCCAGGTCTTCAGGTGTGGATCTCTTTTCCCTTATTGCATCTGTGAGGCTCGCTCCTGCTCAGGGCAGACGGTCCCTGCTCCCTGGACAGCCTTCAGGGCTCTGCTGTGGCCAAGGGAGGAGGACAGGGGATGCGAGAGAGGCCATCTAAGGGATCTAGTGGGGTTGGCAGAGATGCACAGCCCGGAGGAGCCTCACAGACAGCCCAGTTTGCTTGGGTTTTTTTGGCTTTTTCCTCCCACTTTTATGTTTACACACATTAAGGTTTCCAAGGAAGTGCGTTGCTGGCTGAGGCCCTGCTGCAGGATCCGTCTCATTTCCTGGGACGTTGAGACTATTTTAAGGACTCTTCAGGTCTCCAAGAGAAGTCACTTCTAAGATGTTTTTCAGTGCCTGTTTCCCCATCCTGAGCACTGCTTTGTCCCTGCAGTTTCACCACCCAACAACTTTGATGTCTCGGAGTCTGCAGAGCTCACCTCTGAAGCATTTCCCATCACATGTCTAGCTGTTTATACCTTTGAGGCATGCAGCCACCCTTTTCTGTTTAAGGACTGTCTTGACCACATCAGTAGAGTGAGAATTTCTAAAAATAGATGAACTGGCAAACTTCTCAATCTGGAAAATGACATGCTTTTGAAATCTCTGGAAAAGAATGGATTCCTTAAAGTATAGTTTACAAATACTGATTTCATTATTTATGGTAGCTGTAAAGCACAGTGCATTCAGAAAGCATCGTCCCATTGAAGAAGTATGTTACTCATTACCACGGCTTTAGCATTCCAGCATGTTCCTCAACAGAAATGTAGCCAAGAGAACAAGCTGGGGGCATAAACAGGGGCAGCCTGAGGGGAAGCTGCTTCTCATTTTGCTTTGGAAAGGGGCTATGAATAGGAGAAGGGAAGACTCAGGGGGAGCACAGGAGACTCTGCTAGAGTATCACAATACCAGATCAAAAGGGTAAGGCAAAGAAACTAAAAAGCAGCAAATTCTCAGGTGGAAAGAGGCAGAAATAGCTTTTTATTAAGTGAACACTCAGCCCAAGACACCAGTGATGGGGTCGGGTATCAGAGTGGTGGGGTGCTTCTCTGGCTAAGGCAATGGGGGCTGAAGGTTAGTCACAAAATTCAGGAGTTTTGGAAAGAAACACCCTTGGTAAAGCACACAGAATATCTGATCTGGTTTTCCTCCACACTTGTTCACTCAGCACCCTCTCCTCCCATCCCTCCCTGGTACACCCAAAATTTCAGATATTCTTTGCTCTTCTTCCTTTAGTATTTTGCTCAAGTACCACAGCCTCTGGAAATTCTTTTCCTCATGTGGTGTTCTGGACAGAGACTAACTCTCCTCCAAGTCTTTTGAAAAGGACCCAGTTTGCTCTGGAATCTGTTGCAGTATCCCAGGATTTAAATCTCTCTGGGATCATTGTTTTTACCCTGCCACTGTGTTGTCCCTCACTCACTCCACCTTTTTCATTCCTAAAGTCACTGGTAGCCAAGGGAACATGCTCCTTTTTAAGCCAGCTGTCCTGGTCTTATTGTTTCTTTTAAAAGATTTATTGCATCGTTGCTCACTGCTCCTCTCACTATTTCCACTGGTGTATTTGTAGACGCGGGTAAGCATTGCAAGACCGCCTGCACCTGTTCCTCTGAGTCCTCCTTCTCCTCTGCATCTTGCCCTTCTGTGAAACCCTCTTGCAGGAATTCCATGCCAGGCTTGTGTTTCACCCTCAAGTTGTACCTTTGGAGCGCTGAGACCATTTTCTGAAGTCTTGGCACTGCAGAAGTGAGAGGTTTCTCAGGAATGTTCTGTAAGGATTTGGGGTCTGCATCAACTGCTTCCAGCCATGTATAGATGTGTATGAGTGTGTGTGTGTGTGTATATATAATAACTCCAAGGCTGTGGGTTTAATCCCTGTATGGGACATTCACTTAAGAGTTGGACTCAGTGATGCTTGTGGGTCCCTTCCAACTCAGAATATTCTGTGATTCTGTGATATGTACACACACACACACACACACACACACACATGTATGGGAAATTTCTGGCATCCCACCACAATGCCAAGTGATTGGAGGGTAATTTCTTGGCACTGAGGTCAGCGTACCAAGCCCCACTGGCAGTGCTGGTCCTCTGCAGTCCCTTGCTCTGCAGCTGCTCCTGAGGATCCACACAGCCTCTTGCTTTGGGAATGCTGCATTGGTTTGGTACTGAGGGGATGCTGCTCCTCCTAAGTCCTTGTCCAGACATGTGTGCCTGTGCCATTTGCATAGTGGTGGCTGGAATTGGGATCTTCTGGTCTCTTCCTGTTCCTCCTTCAATATGCATTCACTGGCAGGTACTTAAACACCCTCATCCATGGTGCTCCACTGTCCATCTGAGAGGAGGCTGTTCCTCCCACGTGTTGAGAAATTCCCTGCTATTAGAAGGCATTCCCCCTAAAACGTTATGGGCTGTGTCCTCAGCTCTTGCTTCCCATGGTAAGCATGGCTGGGAGTGTGTCTGCCCTTGGCTCTCGCCTGGCTAATCACACCACAGGGCACACACCATCCTTCAACACAGCCACACACTCAGATATCTAATCCGTGGGACTCAGCAATGAACTGGATGGGTCTGAGAGGCCCTGCAAGCACCAGCACCCACCCAAACTGCCGTGGGCAGCAGAACAGCACCTGCCAGCAAAGGGAGTTGGCACACATTTAGATCTCACCCTCAGGCTGCTCTTGACTCATGTACCCAGGCCTGGGAGATGCCTGGGGAGGTCACCAGCTCTCCTGAATCAAGGAGACAGTGCTGCTCTGTAATTATGCGCTCTGTGATGTATTTATAACTTTTACATCTATCTGACATTTTACGGCCAGGCATTACAAGGGACAACTGCTTTCCATTACTCACTGCCATGAACACTCACAGTTTTTTTTCTCCCTGTGACATCAAGTTGGAATGGCATGGTGGGGCCTGGTGCTGGCCTCACTGGCACAAGCCAGGATGCTCCAGAGGCTGATCAGATTGCCACCATGCAGTGATGGGCCTCACCTCCAGCCAGACAATGGGTGGAAGACTGTTGCTTTCCCAGGACGGATTTTATGCCAGTAAACCACCATTAAAGGTGACAATAAATCCCATCCCAGAGTGGCCCACTGCTGCAGCAGTCCCATGTAAGACTGCAAAAAAAAGGGAAAAGAAAGCAGAAGCACCTTGTCTGGACCCTTTGTGAAAAGAGACAGCAAGATTTAATATCTCTCAGGAAGAGGGAACATGCTCAGCTCCCTGAAATGGGAACCACACATGGCAAACCCCTGCCTGCACTCCCCCACCTGCCTGGCTTCAATGTCAGCCGCCGAGTTGGCATCCCTGTCCCATGCCTCAGCTGACACGGGGACAGTAAGGACTTTTCACCATCTGGGCGTGGGGAAAGCATGGCCAAGGGACAAATGTCACCCGTATGCTGATGGCACCAGACCCAAAGCACGCAGACGGCTCCTCTGGCAGCCCTGGCATGGCTGTGGTAAGAGTACACCAACCCAGCCCTGACAGCTCCTGACACCAACCCCCTCCTTTCTCGTCCTGATGGAAATTTTCCAGCCTGCAGTCCCGCTGTGGCCAGGGCTGGGGCAGATATCTCACTCCTGCTGCATCCTGCACAGCACTGGAGCCCAAGCCCTTCTGCTTTGCTTCCAGGCAGTGTGACCCCAAAGACAGCCCCATCTGCCTCCTACATGCAACCTCACCCCTGCATGGTCCAAGCCCATGGAAGGTTTTACACGAAGAGCTGCATGAAGGTGTCTCAGTGGATCAGTGACTTCTCCAGCTCAGAAAAGCTGGACTCCAGTCGCACTCGGTCCAGCTCAGATGTCTGCAACCAGATGGGACCAAGCACCTCCTCTTTCCTGCCTCACTCAGGTCTGATGCCTCTCAAACACCACCCTCATCCCTGGATGCCTCAGAGATACTGGTTACCCCCACCTGGATTTGATCTGTGTCCATGTTTAAGCTGATATCCAGCATTTCCCTCCAGTCTGCCATCATGGTGACACGTGGGGTCTGTCTCATGGCCCTGCAGTTTGCAGCCTTGCAGGTCTGCAGTCCACTGGTGTCCCCAGGGAGTCCAGGGCTGTGTGCCCAGTCCAGGTGCTGTGAGGGGGTATCACACAGGCAGAGGGACATCTCTGATCATGAGGTGTCCCTCCACCTTTTGTGGCCACCCTGATGTTAGGGCTCTGATGTGCCCACGTACATTACAAGATGACACATATGCACATTTGCATCTTCTCTCTTTGCTCCAAGAAATTGCTTTGCATTAAAGCTGCTTCTCATGGCTGCAAACTGCAGCTGCTCCTGTACCCCAACACCCTGGGGTGGGGGCCGTCTGCACTCCTGAGCCCCAGCTAACCCAGGAAAGACAGGTTGTGAAATAAAAAGGGTCTTCCCAGAGCTCAATTTGCAGAGCATTGCAGACAAGCGCTATGTGGAAATGGAGTGAGGTGAGAGCCCTGTGCAGAGGCCAGCAGCTGGCAGCAGCTGTACAGGGAGGATGGAGCAGCAGGCTGGGGATCAGGGAGCACAGGAGAGCGGGGGGACAGGCCTCTGGTGTGCTGGGGGAGCCAACTTACTGCAACTTCCTGGTGTCAGGGATGCTGTGCCAGAGGCTCTGCAGCTTCAGCCGGGCTGGCAGAGGTGAGGCAAAGGGGGCCATGGGTAAGTCTGGAGTGCCTCATCACCCCGCTGTTCCAGCCCGTACTGCTCCTTCCAGGTCTGGCAAGGGCACCAACAGATCCTGGTGGTATGTCCCTGCCACTATATCCCTCCACTACATCCCTAGCACTGAACACAGGCAGGGGGAGAGGAATTTTGGGGCTGGGACTGCTTGTTCTCCCACACCTCCCACCCACTTCCATTCCTTTATCTGGAGGGTGCTGGGGTCTCCAGCATCCCCATCCACGGGGCCATCTCCTTTGGGAGTGGGAGTAGGGGGGTTGGGGTAAGGGGAGCTTTGCCTGGGTGGAAGTTTCTTCCTGCAGCTTTTGGGAGCAGGGCCTGGGGCCAAGAGGGGAAAGGAGGGGGAAAACTTTTCTCTTTGGAGAGCTGCTGATGGATGATTAATGGCCACGGCCCTACCACTGGGCTTGTGCCATCTGATAAGAGGCCTCCTGACAAAACAGACCTGTTGCCGGGGAATTCATCATGCCTCACTCAGCAGCCATCAGATAAGAGCAGGGTTGATCCATCCCATTCATCCTCTTCATTCCCTCCTCTCCACCCTCTCCTTTCACCCTGTTTGCCAGAGCGTTTCACTCTTAGAAGTGAACTCAGAAGGTGCAGGAATTCTTTGCCACGTGTGGGGAGAAAGAGCCAAGGCTCACCATTTTTTAGGGTTTAGGAGCAGGAGTTTTAAGTCTTGTGCTTTTTATGAGTCCCCTTGTAGGATCTCGCGCCCTTTTTTCTCTCCTTTGATGAAAATGAAAATCATCCAGTTTTAAACCAAGGAATCAAGCTTGTATGAAAAGGGCATCTCCGGGGTTGGCAATGTCCAAGCATACATGGGTGACATGGGTGACATGCTTCTGGGTGACAATGAGAACTGGTTTTGAGCCAAACTCTTTTTTGGACATTCTCATGGGCTTTCAGCCAAAAATCAAACTTGCCATGCTTTATTTACACGGGCAGCTCTGATGGCGCTACAGCCTCACAGTCCTCTCAGCCTCTTCTCTGTCCCAGGGCAGAGCAGGCTCAGCACTCTCCCTGCCTGGGCTGGGATGGGGCAGGCTCCTCTGCCCCTCACCCAGCCATCACTGCTCAGGCTGCCAAAAAGAGCCAGATTTCCAGCAAACCTAGTCCTACACACACACACATATGTTCANAGTGGGATTTATCATGACACAAGGGCACTTAATGCAGTCAGGGATCCCCAGCAAACCTGGGGTCCCATTTTGCTGCCTGGCATGTGGACCCCAGCCAGGGCAGGCACCATCCAGGATGTGCCACCACCGACCATGTATGAGCCCCACGCCAGGGCACTTCCCACTGCTCTTCTTCAAAAAGACTTTTGCAAGTCATGTCCTGGAGCAGATTGAGTTAGAACCTAATAAAGCAGTGGTAATTTGCAAATTGGAAATGCTCCAGAGAGCCCAGGACTAATTATTAAAGTCTTCCTCCTCCCCTGCCTTACCCTGGAGGTATCTGGTTGAAGGTAGCCAAGCTCTAGCCCGGCTGTCCTGGCTTTCCTTCCACACCCCAGCTCCTGCACTGGCACTCCCTCTCACCACTGCAGTTTTCTCCTATCCTGGATGGAGTCAGATTAAAGATAGGACCAAAGACTGACCAAAATAAGAGTTTAGCATGAAAGGACTAATTTTTGCTTGAAATTGTTTTTGTATGAAAAGCGTAATTGTTACAGAAAGCATTTGTTTTTAGGTTAAAGACATCAAGCACAAAAGAGCTTTTGTTTTCCATCACATTGAACAAAATCAGATTTTTTTACAAGATAATATTTTGGGGTTTGGTTTTTTTCCTTTCAAATTTGAATTAGAATCTAGAGTTGGAAATATTTTCAAAAATCAAACTTCTGGCTAAAATGGTTCTTTTTGACCAGTTCAGCCACAGTCCCTCCTTTTCCAAAGTGGCAAGAGCTCCCAGGACTTGCGATGCTTGTCACAGCATCCTGCTCCTCCCCTGTCATGGTGGGAGAGTGACAGTGATCCCCAGACCTTCCCCAGGGCCAGTGGACAGGTGGCTCATGGTGTCATAGTGCTGACACTGGGGAAACCTGTGGTGTTGGGGGACAATAACAGCCCCTTTCTGCTGGTGTGA
Source organism: Grallaria varia (assembly GCA_013396735.1). Taxonomy (NCBI): domain Eukaryota; kingdom Metazoa; phylum Chordata; class Aves; order Passeriformes; family Formicariidae; genus Grallaria; species Grallaria varia. Next base: position 248,227 of record VWZG01003107.1, read on the forward strand.
GGACAACACCTGCCTGTTGGAGACAGCAACCCGGCATGGGGGCTGCAGGGCAAGGTGGCACCTCTGCCCCTGGGTGCAGGACCCCCACACCCTGATGAGCACCCATGAGTGCCTCACTGGGCTCCTGGTTTTTGCTGAGTTTGGGATAGCCAAGGGGCTGTGGGACCTGCTCTTCTGCTTGCCATTCCTTGTACTCCACATGCTGCACATGGCAGTACAGGGTCTGCTCTCAGAGCGCTTGAACCCACTGCTGGGGGCTCAAACTGCAACAGCCCCTTGGCCAGGTTTCCTGAGCTGCCTTATGGCAGCAGGTGCCCTGAATTTGAGCCGCGAGCCGTGTTGGGTGTTGAGAGGTCAGGGTGGCTCTGCCATCCCAGCAATGTGCCCGCTAAGCAGGGATCAGCAGTGAGGAGAAACGTTATCCCGAAGGGCCCCGCGAGTGCTCAGCAGCTAAGGTCAGAGCAGAGGGGAAGCTGTCGGACCCCTCGGCCTGCTGGCAATTCCTTGTCGGTATTTTTGTTGCCCTGCCTGCCAAGCCTGCTGCCTCCCAGCTGCCGGGAAGGGAGGGAGCTGTGGGGATGTGCTCCATGCTGCTGCAGTTGTGCCTTTGGCAGTGAGGTCAGGCACAGTGGCACCTCCAGCAGCAAGGGGGGAGCCCCAGTGCCACACACAAAGGGGGTGTCTGGGGGCATCCCAGCAGGAGCCCCAGCACTGGCACTGGAGAGCAGTGGGACTGGGGCAGCCAGCAGCTCCACTGTATATACCTGTGCTGTAACTCAGCCCATGCACACACAGTGCACCATTGCTTAGTTTGTTGCTCGGGGATGGGTGTTACTGCTGAGAAAGAACTTAGATGTTCCCTGAGAAGGACTTTCGGAAAGTGGTTTATTCACGTTTAGAGCTCCCAACAACCTCTAGCCCTCCCCCTACACTCCTGAATGATGAAACGACAAACTACCCATCATCTGCCGTCTCCTTGCCCCTAATTCCTGAACCTTCAGCTGACATTGCAGGCTGCTTTCCACAGATAAAAGGACACAGCCATTACCTTTCCTGTGGGATGGCTCTGCCCAGCTAGGCCAGGCAGAGCTGGTCATTGGTGATTCTTTAGTGACTCTGGGTGCTGTTGGGCTCCTCCATGAACACAGGGGAGATTTAAGCAAACTGATTCACTCTTCCCACCTTTGCTTACTATGAGAGTCAAATGTTGCCCAGCAAATACACCCAGGACATAAACACAGTCATTAGCACTTGTGCACATGTATGATACATGCCCAGTGACTCACCGGGGCAGGGCAGAGTAACCAGGGGAGCCAAACCTGCCTTTAAAAGGGACCTGGACCAGCACGACAGAGGTGACGTGCTACTGTAGCAAAGGACTCACTGAAACGCACAGTCCATGTTTTCTTCTTCCTGCCAGTACAGTCAGACCTCTGCAGAGTGTCAGTAAGGCCAAGGCTCATTTGGAACTGAGCTTGTAAGCCTTGGAAAGATTTGGCTGATCCTTTGTGAATATTTGACTGACGTCTTTGGAAAGTGTAACAAAACCCAAACCAGAGAGGGGTTGCAGGAGCTGTTTGCTTTTCTTGCTCAGTTCTGGCAAGGAGAAGATGCTGACCCTGAGCTTCCAAGAAAAGTTCTTCCTCAAGTGAGTTGTTCCATGTCAAGGGGTTTCAGGAAAGGAGTTTCAGGAAAGCTGACAGCAAATATTTTCTTCACTTGAGAGGCCGTGTGGGGATACTTGCAGGTAAGCAGCAAAGTGGCAGGAGCAGCTTGCAAACAGGATCTGTCTCTGCTCTGAGGGCAGACACAGCCTGTTTCTGCAGCAGGTGACACATCGGACATTGTCCTTGCAGTGAGAAAGGCTGTGAGCCATCACAGTTGTGGCCAGGCAGTTAAAAAGGTGCCAGTGGGATGCTGGAGCTCATCCACAGTCAAGGGCCAGAGAGGCGACACTGCTGTCCTCGGTTTGCAGAGATAAGCCTGACCCACACTGTCCTGTCAGTGCCTGGGTCGAGGTTTTCCCAGAGCCGAGAGCACTCGCATCCCATGTTTGTCTTGGCCCATGGTCTCTAGTACCCCATGGCCTCCTTCTGTACCCCCTAATATCATTGTCTGTCTGTCTGCTGTCAGCAGATTCCCAGTTTGCACAGATGCAATCTAGGAAAGACTCCAAGTTCATTTTATTAGAGCTTTAGTTTGTTTGTATTTGGACAACAGATTTGGAAGGGGGTGAAAGCCTGAGCTTTGCTTCTGCCTGTCCTGAAATTGTGTAGCTCTGACCAGGTAGTCAGCATCACTCTCCAAACATTTCTGAAATCGCAAAGGGTGCACAACATGCTGAAGAAGTAAAGAGTAGGGCAGTATCAGGGATATTCCAGCTCTCCACAGGCTGCAGGGCATCCAAGTAATTTTTCTGGTGAAAAAGGAGCAGCTCTTTTCTCACTTCTTAAAGCTATCATTGGCAATGGACCCATCTTAATATTTGACTAAATATAGCAAGAGTTATGGAATCAAGTCTCAGGTAAATTGGGTGCCCAAGAGTGGCTGTTGGCCAAGCAACATGTCCTGGGCACCATGGGGTCTGGGGAGCCGGCTCTGCTCCTGGGCACTGCTCTTACCAGGTGAGAGATGTCGTTTGGGGTCTTCAGGGACAAGGTCAGCACTGGACCCAGCAAGGAGCACTGCAGCCAGCTGTGCTAGCAGGGGCTAAGGCACAATGGCAGCACAATTTCAGATTGCAGCCGTCCTACCATGCTCGTGACATTGTAAATACCTCGGCCACCCTGATGGGAGCTGTGGCTTCCTGTGGAAGAGCTTCTCACCAACCCTGCTCTCTGAGAACAGGGAGGATATCCAGTCACTGGTGCTAACCTGGGCCTGGAGCTATGGCAGAGTTGGCCCTGGGGCTCACTGCACCCCTCCCGGACACAGTGCAGGTCAGGGACAGTCATCTTTGTTTTACCTGGTCTGGGATATGGACAGGAGTAGGAGAGCAGGGAAACGCTACAGAAAACCAGAGGGCAGAGGAGCTAAGGAGCTTTATTTTAATTGATCCGAGTTCACCGAGCCTGCCAAGTTAATGAGTCCCCAGCAAGCAGCTTTAATGAGAGCCCATGGCAGGCTTAGGAGAAGGAGATGAAAATGAGGGCAGAAATAGGTGGTTGGCTGTAGCGCCTGGTCGACTGGGGCCAGCAGGGCAAGGAGGAAGCCGGGTAAGGGCTGGCAGCAGGCACAGGGGCACCAGCCAGCCATTGAACACGCTGCTTCAGTGCTCTGCATTGATGCCCTCCTGCCAAGCCCCAGCCTGGCTCTCCTGCTCCCTGGGTTGGCAATTAATCCCCCGGCAGGGGGCTAGGGGGAAAAAGGGGACAGGCTGTTCCCCACCCTCTATTCAGCTTGGTCTTGCTTTTGTGTGAGTTTAGAGCTGTCGGCATGGGGGCTCCCGCAGAGAGGCAGCCAACCCCTCCACACAGAGCCAAGGGCAATGCTGGGGCTCCGGTGCCAAGCTCCTCCAGGAGGTACCACACTGACGGTCACTGCAATGTCCGAAAGGGCTGTGGTGGGCAAGGAGGGTGCTAGAGAGGAGGAAGGGGCTCGCTGCTCCCCCAGGAGCTGTGATGTGCATTCAGGAGCATCACCCCCAGCACTCTGCAGCTCCTGCCTTCCCTTGCTGACAGGAGCAGGCACGTCCAGTGCTGGAGCCAGGGACAAGCCCACAGCAGGCGAGCTGACCATGGCCGGGGCTCTGGCAGGCTCCAGGCACCGCACAGCCTGAAAGGGGCCATTGTCTGCCCAGGGCTTTGAAGACGAAGAGTCTTGTACAAGTGCCAGGTGGTGCGAGTGCGGCATGGGGGCAGCTCCTGGCTCCTCGGGTGGCTGCTCCTGTTCTCAGCACCCCACACCCTTCATTTAGGAGAGAAAAAAAAAAAAAAGACCACATAAAGGTGGGGAGAAACAGCTGTTTCTAAAGGAAAAACAGGTCAGCAACCCTGCCTTTCCCACCCGTAGTGGCTGTGGCAGGCGCAGGGGGCTCAGATGTTCTTTGTCACCCGCGGGGCCAGGGGCTGGCAGGGGACCCACGCCGAGGGGAGCGGAGCTGGAGGGCATCGGCGTCCCAGGGCGGCCAGCCCAGCTCCTGTTCCGGGGCCAGGGCCAGGGCCGGGGCTGNTCCGACGTTGGCACCAGCCCTGCCCGCAGAGGGAGAAAGCAGTGGAGGGGGCAAGCCAGCCTGGGCTCAGGGACTTTTGTGCGAGCTGCTTAACGCTCAGGGCCAGGCGCTGATCCAAGCTTTCCCCGGGGGTTTGGCTCCCCTTTGCCTGCCTGGCTTTTCCCAGCCTGCGGCTCGGTGCCCAGCAGCCTGTGCTCCCCGCCTGCGGCACGGGCATCTCCCCCACAGCCCCACCGCCCCTCGTGTCCCCCAGTGCTCCCCCGAGCGGGTGAGCGTCACTGCTGGGAGCAAGCTTTGGAGCCTGGAGAGCAGAACAGTTGCTCCTGCCAGGCACCAGCCTCACTTCCCAGGCAGGCTGGCCGGCTTGCCAGGGGAGCCAGGCAGGGGGTGTGGAGCGTTGGCAGCATCCCAGTGCACCAGTGGGCGCTGGGGCAGCCTGGCAGAGCACCGGGTGAGGCGTCAAATGAGCTCCTGGTGCAGGAAGGAAAGGATCTTCCCACATGCTCCCTGGAATGTCAGTGAAGGAGCATCTGCCCAGGGTCAGACCCTCTTTAAAGGCAAAGTTTGCCCTCACATGAGCTTTTATTTGTGTGCATGGGCTGTTTTTCCTGAATTTGCGCTGACTTCAGAGCCTCATCCCACACACAGGGGAAGAAGGTTTGGGGTCTGAGCTCCCAAGCCTATGGGAACACTTTGCAGGCTTCCAGGGGGCCAGATGAGTATCTCCCAGGGCTTTGGCAGTCCAGTTGCTCTCAGCCCTGCCTTGCAGCCAGATGACTGTGCAGCCCCTGCCCTTGCTCAGGGAAAGGCACCTGCGTTGGGAAGTGAGCGGTGTACCCAGGTGTACCTGGTTCCTGCCGGGTGAAAGATCTGGTTGCACACCCGGGCTGGTGATTCACAGTGTGGTGTGACCAGCATTAGCCCTGTCTGCTGGATTAGTCCAGGTGATTCTCACAGAGCTGGCAGAGGGCCTGGAGCAGTGGCTGTGGGACTGGGTTGGTGGGGGCTGCTTCTCACCTCCCTGCTGAGGTGAACCCTCCCTTGTGATAACATCAGTTTCCCAACCCTGCAGAGGCTGTGATGCTCATTCCCATGGAGCACCTGTGGCCTCAGCAACTTTTCCTCAGGAGCCCAAAGCAGGGACAAGCACATCCCAGTCCCTGCTGCATCCCACCATGGCCCAGGTTGGTGGGAAGAAGGCAGAGGCTGGGGATGGCCCTGCCTTTGCCTGCCACTCCATCCTCTGTCCTGGGGGACACTCTCAGGCTGAGGTTTAAGAAGTACAACGGTGTTCCACATGCCAAGGTATTCTGCTCAGCAGCAGAGACAAAGACTTGTGTGAGCTGGTAGTGACACCACGCTGCCCAGATGTTTCTGCCCCACTGCCCTGTCTCAAAGCCCTGCCAGGCTCCCACAGACATGGCACACTGAGCTCCCAAGGACTTCTTGAGCTCATCCAGATCTTGCCCAGTTTAAGTATAAGTTTACATAGCTGATCCCTGAGCCTGCCCCAGGGCAAGGCTGGTGGCCATGGCCATATTGAGGTGACAGCAGTTTCAGCTCTGCCCCACTCTGCCTGTGGGAAAGTCATCTCTTGCTCGTTTCCACTCCTGTTTTGTGTATTCAGGCAATGAGTTCTTTCCTCCAGAGACTGGAGCAGCTCCAGCCTTAGGTGGGGTCTCTCTCGGTACTGTCATGCAAAAGCTGTGGCAATCCCAGTGCTACACCATCACCACCAGCAATTGCATTTACAAGTTTCCCAGTCCTCCCAACAGTCAAAGGAGCTGGTTTCATGCCTTCCTCCCTCCCCTTCGCTTGCTCAATTTGTTTAATTCCAGACTAACCGTGACCTTCTCAAAGGCAGGAAAGGGCTTTTCACCAAACATCTGGAGGCAAACCTTGGATGGCCTGAAGATTTCAGACAATGCAAACATTCTCTTTTATCTTACCTATGTATTTTCACTCCTCGCAATTAGCTGCCTGCTCTGTCTGCTCCCTATTTCCCTGTGGTTCCTTCCAGCAGCCCTGCCTCAGAAACATTTTGGTGGAGCAGCACATCCCCTGCCCTGTAGCTCTTCCGACAGCACTCTGGTGGGTGTGGGATTTGGTCCTGCATTGAGGCACCAGCGAGGCTCAGCAGTGCAGGGAGTGGTGATGCAGCCCCACAGCAGCCCGAGCTTTCAGCCATCTCTTCTGCATCATTCCCTGCAGGAGCTCCTTCTCCTCTCCTCATTACAGGTGACAGGAACCAAACACCCAGGGTGTCTGGGTGTTGCTTAGACATCCCCCAGGGATGAGCTGCTTGTTTTCAGAGCTCTGTCTCCTCTTTCGGCTCATCTGCACAAAACCTCCAGAAAAGCTGAGGGGAAAAAAGGTTGAGTGAGATCGTGTGTCACTATTGGCTGCAGGGACATCTAGTCTCCAGCACTGAGATTTGGAGCTGACAGGCTCCTCCAAGTCCTGGGGATACAGCCTAAATTCCCACTTTCCTGCACTGGGAGGAAGGAAGAGCTTCCACCTCTTTTTTCAAAAAGATCCATTAAAAGTACTGAACAATGAAGGCTTCAGTGGCACCACTAACTGGGTCTCAGAAAGGGTTTATTTGCTTGCCGTGTACGATCCCAAAGTCAGGAAAACCATGGCAAAGAGTACCACAATTTTCAGTCCCGCTCAAAATAGCGAGGGAAGCAGAACAGCCTAAAACTCTTCTAAGTATTTGCTTTTATAAGAAACCAGATATCTGCATTGCTGCTATACAAGTGCTGCCGATATGCCCTCTCCCAGCACTTGGCTGTTACCTGGCCATTTCAAATATTATTTTTTGAAAACCACTTCCAAAAATCAACAAACACAGCTCAGCACCAGCAGAACAGCCCACGGGGCTGGAGAGCTGGTGGCCACTGCCAGTCACTGAAGTAGAGCAAACTAGCAAGTACTCAAAGAAAAGTGATTAATGAAAGAGACCACGAAGCCTATAAAAATACATTTCTTGCTTTTATTAGACCAAAGCAACTGTATAAAAAGGGCATGTGAGCCCAAGATGCCCAGACAGAGGAGGGCAAGGATTGCCACTGCCCCGTAAGGGTAAGGTGTGTGGATCCTCTACCTGCCTCTCAAGCTCCCTGCCACCTCATGGATAAGGGGAGGTTCCAACACAGCATGCCCAGCTTGCAGGGACACACATCCCTGCCAGAACCAGCTGGGATGGGGAAGAGGGATGGAGGGGAGAGGCACAGCAGGATGGCAGCACTCATAAAAGGACGGGTGTTGCTGAGTGTCCAGCACTGATGTGTTGGCCTCACATGGCTGAGGGGAGGATGAAGCAGCATTTCATCACTTGTCTCTCATTCATTGGGGCCTCCAACCTGGGGAAATGTTATTTTTCCCTCCTCAGACATTTCTTTTCAAGTTAAAAATAAAATTACCCAGCAGTGGAAGGGAAATGTTTGTTGTCACCCCTGCTTCAGCTTGGTGGAGACAGTAAGAACAGTGGGAGATCAAGGAGGGGACCAGCATGGCACCCTTGTTTCCCAAGGAAAATAAAAGCTACTCCAGATCCCTGCCACTGGCATGGCCTGGGCACAGATATTAAAAAAAAAAAAAAAAAAAAAGAAAAAGAAAAAGAAAAAAAAAGAAAAAAGAGAGAAGAAGAAGAAAAAGAAAGCCCCTTTTTCTGCTCTTCAAGGCAAGATCTCCTCGGCGAGTGCTGGCAAAGAAAGGCATCTTGTTCAGGGGCTCTGAAAGGCAAGATGAAAGGGGAAACCTACATTTTTCAGCCCAGCCTGTTTCTGACATGGGAAAATAGCGCAGACAAGAATAGATAGCTTGTTGGCTCATTTTTTCCTTGACAGATTATCTGTGTGAATGCACCGTATTAAGCTGGGAGTAAGACGCCAGGAGCCCCCCCTCGCCCTCCCTCTCCCCCCTCTCCAGCTACCTTGAGAGCAGCGAGGAGTGAGGAGCTGTGATTTGCGAGTGTGCGGCGTGCTGGAGGTGCACAGGGCAGCCATCCATCACCAGCCACCTATTTTGCCACCCCTCGTGTGCTCAGCAGCCTTCTGCCCCCGCACTCAGGCTCCTGCATGTCCTAAAAATACAACCATAACCATGTCAAAAGCTAAGCTTGGGTTAGGAAGAGCTGTGCTGAGATTAATTTAGTGGTGCACCCTGCAAAACATGTCCCAGCAGGACCCACTGCCAGTGGGTGGTGGCATCAGAGCGGGACATGCTGCCATGAGGGGACAGCAAAGGGCGACCAAGGCTGTTGGCAGCCCCTGGGGCCTTGGGCTGGTGCCAGCACTGCTCTCTGGTGGCATTTCTCTCCCTGAGGGAGCCTGTTTTGGCTCCAAATGCTGCTGCTGTTGAGTCTGTCTCCCACGGTGGCTTTTGCTGAGCTCTCAGTAGCTCAGCAGCCATTGCTCCTGCCGTGGCACCGCTCGGAGCATGGATCATTAACTGTGGCTGGCTGTGTGACCCACCAGCACAGTGACCCATGAAGGCGGCTCTCGCTGCCCGCTGCGGATTGCCAGGCACAAGGTTATTAAAGCAAATGTGCAGGTGTCACACTTCGGGCTTGAGGGAGGCTCATACCAGCCTCCTGCCCGTCTGTGCCCCGGCTGAATCAGGTTTTCACACTGCAGAGAAAGTAAAAATGCCTCAAATGAGGGATCTGTGGCTGCCTGGGGGGAGGCTGGCGCCACCTCTATGGGCAGCAGGAACAAGGCACCACTGGTCCTGCCACTCCCATTAGTGGGATCACTCTTTGCTTCTGTTTAGAAACTAATCCCTGTCAGAGGGCAGAACGTGTGCCCAGCCCCAGGCATGTGCACCAAAAAGCCTCACTTAGATAAAAGAATGCAACTAAAATTCTTGTGCATTTTGGATCACCTTTGCCACTTCTGAACCATGTGAGTCCCCTTTCCAGATTTTACCCCACAGATGGAAGAAAGAGCTAGCAAAGTGCCTAAATAATGACTTTCCCTTTGCAGGGCTCCAGTAGGGTCTGCAAGCCACCATCCCCCAGCTGCAGCAGGAACCCAGGCACCAGCAGCACCGAAATGCAACCACTGAGGCATGACAGGATGATTAGGGAATGTGCCTGGCTGAACTATGGATCACTGGAAGATCCCTCCTCCTCCAGCACCTGGGATGCTCATTGGGCTAAACAAAACCTGTCCTGGATCCCCCTGAGTCCCCCTGCATCCCCCCGCATCCCGCCAGCTGTGTGGCCGTGTGCATGTGTGTGCAGGTGTGTCTGCCCGAGCGTGCAGCAAGGTGCTGCATCCTGGCCGGGAAGTGTGTGTGCGTGTGTGTGTGTGTGTGTGTGTGTGCGTGTACATGTGCGTGTGTATGTGTATGTGTGTGTGTGTGTGTGTGTGTGTGTGTGTATGTGTGTGTGCGTGCGTATGTGTGTGTGTGTGTGTGTGTGTGTGTGTGTGCACCAGGAGGGCTGTTTGCATATGAAAGTGGCCGTGTGCTCTGGAGGGCTGTATCATTTATTGTATGATCTTATCTGGCGCGTGCCTCAGCCGCCCTTTCCCACACTCTGCATGCTCTGCTGCCAAGGCCCCGGGCTTAGCCTGTCAGCATTACCCGGGCTCAGCAGGCAGGCAGTAATTCCCTGAATAAAGAAAACATTTTAAGGTTTGACAAGTCCAGCATTTGCATGTCTGTTTTCAGAGAAATAACCATCTCAGAGGATTAAGCCCTTTTTTTTTCCCATCCAGCCCAAAGTATGAAAACATTCTTGACATAGTTGCCTGAAAAAAGGATTTCTATAGAGTAAAATACCTTACGTCCTGTGTGAGTCCAGTGATTTGCTTTGGGCGGAAGGGAAAAAAAAAAAAAAAAACAGAAAAGGAAAGAAAAAAAAGAAAGAAAAGAGACTCTCCAGTCCAATAGGTTGTTGGTTTCAAAGTGGGTGAAATGCACCAGCAAGCCCCATGGATCCCAGGCGCCACACACCCCAGGAAGGATTTGCATCCCTCCCTCACTGCCCACCTCTTTGTGCCACACTGGCCAAGCCTGTTGACTGTGCTCCCCTTGGGGCTGGGGCCGTGCTGGCTCGTAGCCTTGCTGATGAGCTGAATGAATCCACAGCAGCCCTGGAGAAGCAGGGAGCTGCCTGGGGAGAAGGGCTGGGGACTCCAGGGGGCTCAGATTGCTCGACACATGCCCCTACACAGGACATGAACCACCCATGCCATGAGTGTCCCTGAGGAACACTTGCTCTCTGCACACCTGAGATGGGTGATGTGCTGCCACAGGAAAGCACTGGTCCCTGAAGGGTTGGGAGCATGTTGTGGCTGAGGAGCATAGCCAAGTTTAGGGTGCTAAACACCAATTTTATTTACTTGGAATAAATCTGATTTACAAAGGGCTTGTCACCCTCGGACGCCAAGGAGGAGCTCTCATTTTGCCAAATTCAGGCACCCTGGGATTTAGCTCTCTGGTGCACTACTGGTGGGGACTGGGAGAGACCAGTCTTTGCCCTGGTACTGTGCTGGCAGCTGGTTTGGAGCCTTCAAGCAAGGATGTGCACGTGGGAATTACACACACATGCCAGCCTCAGGCCGAGCTGATCAGGAGCATCATCTGCTCCTCTGGGCTCTTCACTGCGGTGCTGCTGGGCACAGCCGGGATGCTCCCAGCCCTGCTGGCTGCCGGCTCCCATTCCGCCAGAGCTGGTGGTGGAGCCTGGCGCGGCTGTTTGTAATTTGTCAGGGTGCTTTGCCTTCCTCCTCCCACCTCCCCCTGCGAGCACACTGGCTTTCTTCACAGCTAAATGAGGCTTTAAACCAGGGGATAATACAGCTTTAACATGGAGAGGCTTAAAAAGCAAAAGTGAATCATTTCTCAGTTCTCCTTCCCGTAATCTCTCCCGGTAACATTAATTATGAGTTTGCGCAGAGTGCCCCAAGGCAAGCGCTGCTTTCCCAGGACAATTAAAGTTACTTAATTATTAAAAACCATGTGTGCTGTTCCTGTGCGCTCCCCAAAGCACCGTGAGGCAGGCGGCCCGCCTCAGCTCACACACTTTCTCAGAGCAGCGATTGAAGCATCTGTGGGAAAGTCTGCTCCTTTGTAATTCCTCCGGCATAATCTCCGCAAATCCCACCCCAGGCCCGCGCCCCAGAGGGCGAGCGATGCTGGCGGCCGGGCCTCTGCCCCCGGCCCTCGCGTGCGGGGCGGCAGCAGCCGGGGTGGTGGCAGGGTGCCGGGCACGGGCGCTGGCCAGGCTGCCTGCTACGGGCAGGAGGAGCCCAGGGGGATGCCCCCGATGGCATCGGTGCCCGTTGGATGCTGGTGTGGATCTGCAGAGGATGCTGAGCTCTCTTGCCCGTTGCTCCAGGCTCACAGCAGGGCTGGCCAGGCTGGCAGAAAATGGCTTTGCACCAAAGAAAAAAACCTGCTTGCCAAAGGCCAGGCGTTGCCCTGACAAACGAGCCCTGCTGCCCTGCTGCCTTGCTTTCCTTGCAGGAGCACCAGGCTGTGCATCCAGCAGCTGCAGCCCAGATGCCTTCCCCATCCCTGGAAATGTGCAAGATCAGGCTGCACGGGGCTTTCAGCAACCTGTTCTAGTGGGTGGCATCCCTGTCTGTGGCAGGGCAGTTTGGAACTAGATGATCTTCAAGGTCCCTTCCAATGCAAACCATTGATTCTATGATGCTATGACAGCCCCAGTATGCGATGCAGAGGCAGGTTCAGCTTCTTTTTCTTCCTGACTCAAAGGACTTGTCAATCTGACAGTGGAAATCTTGGTCAGTCCCTGCTCATGGAGAGCAGGGAGGGGTGAAGGTGCTGTGCAGTGGAGGCAGCAGCAGTGGGCAGGGCAGCCTTTCTGCCAGGCAGCTCAGAGCCAGAGTGCGGTACGTGAAAAACAAAACACCAGGGCACAACTTCCTGCCTGATTCTTTCCATCTCAGATTGTCCCTCTGTGTGTTCAGCTCAGCCTTTTGGTCTGGTATCCTAGCTCCTTCACCCCTTTCACAGGTCAAGAATTGCTGACTTGCAGGGCACCAGGTGCTGACATACTCCCGTTTGTGCAGGAGCCCCAGCCCTCTGCTGCGAAGGTGGCAGGGCTGGGGGGAGCAGAGCAGCTCAGGTGTGGGCGAGCTCCATCCCTGCTGCTTGCAGTTGGTATGTTAGTCTGATTCAGAGCATCAGTGGGTGCAGCTTTCACCACTTTATGCTTTTTTGGCTGCCACCGCACATGTGGCAGGGCATGTCACAACTGAGCAGTGCCTGGTGAAGGCAACGGCTTCCTCCTCCTTGGTTTGGACATGTCCTCAACATAATTTCAGTGTCCTCAGTTTAATGCTACATCTCCCTCCATCTCCCACTCTGACTCCTGTGACCCTTACCACTTTCCTTCAGCTTTTTCAAGCTTATGTGACCATGACATTTGATCCTTTCTGATCTTTTCTCACCATGTCTCCAAACTCCACTCCCAAGCATCCTTAAGACCTTCCTTCATACTCCTTCATTCCCGTTATGTCCTTTTTGAGAATAAAAAGCTGCATACTACTCCAAGAGAGGATCTATTTAGGTGTTCTGTCTCCTTCCCTAATCATACATCATATTTGCTGTCCTGACTCTCTCTAGCATCACTGAAGAGAGGTCAGAGTTTTGTATGGCTAGTGAGGGCTGCTTGTCTGTGGGCTGTTGTTTTGCCTTTATTAATACTGAATTTCGTCTGCCATTTTACCAGCCTTAAGTTTAATACTGTGAGCTCCTGCTCAGCAGTCACCTTTACATTTGCTGTCTGTAATTCTTTTAACCAGTTGTTTTCCCCATGCAAGGCAAATGTCCCTCTGGTGCATTGAGCATTCAGGGGCTTTTGGAGAGGCGTCAAGGCAAAAAAAAAAAAACAAAACATTTTGGAAGTGTTGCTGCTCCATGACCGACACATCACTCTGCTCCCCATGTCTGGTGACCTGGCTGATTTGTCAGGCATGGCTTCCCCATGCAAGGAGTGTTGAGCCTTCCCTAAGTGTTGCATTGACCCAGACTATTATACATGACTTCTCCTAAATTGCCTGTGATATCCCCTGAGCATCTCTGGCTACAGCTCCTTCTCCACCCTCTGCCCTGGAATGGCAGAAGCAGCTGGATACCAACACTGGCTGTGCTGGCATTGCCTCATCCTACACATGTGCCACCCCGCAGCTCCTTGCTTTGTTGGATGATGTCTCCATCAGGTCCCTGCTGTGGGACAGGCCCCCACCACAGCCCCACAGGAAGACTGAGCATCCTCCCTGATCTTCAAGCCACCCTTCAGCTTTTCTGCTGAGGCTTTGCCTTCGCTGGGTGCTCTGTTCATTCCTCCATCATGCACAACCAGTACCAGCTTTCTGGCTGGTTTCCTGCTCCTGGCACATATGCAAATGTACTTATTTTCAGTTTTTAATACCTTTAGCAAGCTCTTCCCCAAACTTTTACATTCCCTTTATTGTCACTTTACTTTTAACTTGCCAAGGTTTCAGGTTCACTTTTAAAGGATGTCTCCACCGCTAACCACCTTGTTCTCTTCTCTCTACAATCACTGGGCTGCTTAAAGGCCCTTCTGGAGTGACCAAATGTGCCGAGGGCTGCCCGAGCCCCGAGTGCCGCTCGGAGTGGTGCGAGCAGAACAGGGCACGGGGGAACCCTCCTCCCCTTTGACTTTCGCCCTGTGTGCAGCAGAGGCTCTTTCACATCCCGCCGCATGCCCAGGCACTCCTTTCCTTCCCTTTGACAAAGCCAAACACGAAACAAAGATTTTCTCCAGCGCTGCCGGCAGCCGGTTTGACTCCTTGAAGTAATCGCGGTAATTGACCCTTGCAGGCGCTGAGCGCCGGGGGAGCGGGGCCGTTCATCAGGCTGATGGGGTGTGAAACCCAGCAGCTCTTTGGCTGGGCTGGCTCCTGCCCCGTCGGGCTCTGTGGGGCTGCCAGCGAGCCCCACGTCTGTCCTTAGCACACGGACCCCGCTCCCGGTTCAGTGGCAGGGCTGGGTGGGTTCCCGAGGTGTGGGTAGGGAGAAAGTGGGCGCTATCCTCGCTCTCACCAGGCACCCACACGTGGAGGGCGAGGCTGAAGCACCTTCACAGACAGCCTGATTTCGCACAAAACCTCCCAGATTTGGGTCAGCAGCTCTCTGGACACCGAGGCCGTAAGGACAGACCCAGCTCAGTGCTGTGGCTCTGCACTTCTGGCAGCATCACAGCGTGGGGTGGCATTGCTGGGCGCCATCCCTTCACTGCAATTCACATCCCCATGGCAGGGTCGCTGCCATTCACCATCCCAGGTCTGGAGCTTTTAAGTGGCTTTTCTTAGGCAAAGGACATCTTCAAGGCATAGAGCTGATGTCAGAGGTGACAAGCATGACACATACCCAGTGATAAACCCCATGGGGCTGGCCGCTCCTCACCTCTGCCTCCAGCACCTCCTTCTCCACCTCATGGCAAGGAACAAGCTTGTGCTCCTGTGTGAGGAGTGGTGAGCAAGGCCATGGAGGCCTGGTGCAGGGGATGCCCATCCCTCACCAACCCATGCCAGCTCATCCCTCTCACATGTGGCACAGGTGCCAGTGAGCGATGAGGATATTTCGGCTGCTGCCTCTCCTGCTGGGAGTTGCTCTAGACCCTCCCGGTCCCAGTGATCTTTTCAGTCCCATTTGTATTCCCAGCAGTTTTGCCATTTCCTTCTAAAATTTACTTCCTCTGACTCAGCCGTGCACCTGTAGCAAGCATGGTGTCCAGCTGCCCACCAATCCCAGGGGACTGGGCAGCAGCTCCCAGCCCCACACTGGTTCCACATCTCACTTTCCTGCCCGGGGAAACACATTTTGCAAGAAAATGCTCCACTTTTGTACCCAAGTCACTTGTGAAAGAAGACCAGAGCCACCATTATGCTCCTCCAATACTCTAAGCACAACTGGCTGCTGTCCTTGTTCCTGTCCCTCCCTGTGCTGCAGCTTCAGGGTGAATCCTCACTTGTCCTTTTCAAACAGCATTTTCCCACAGGGTGCCAGCACTGCCATGCATCTCAGCGGGCAGCAATCAACTAGCATTGTTAGGTCTGAAAATGGTGTCTTAAAAAAACAGATCTCAGGTTAACAAGGCAGAACCCTCCAGCCCTGTCGGCTTTTCAAGCTTATTTTCCACTTACATCTCCTCCTTTAGCCACCTTACTTCCAAAAGGCATTGAAAATGTTGCACATCAATGAGAGCCATCTAAAGGATTGACACACTGTGGGCTGGGATTTGATGGGATTACGGCTTCCTTCCCCCCTGTCTCTCCCAGAGGTACAAGATTTGGGATGTCTGGCTGTGGTGTGACCGTGGGAAGGCTGTGGGAGGAAGGCTGCAGGTGGGACCCGCCCTTGCTGACCTGCAAGTGCATCTCCTCCCAAGAGAGCATCAGCAAACTGAGTTAGTGGAGCCAGTTCAGGAACTGGTGCCTGCTTTCCCCTGCTGCTAGCAGCTTCTGCTCATGGCTGTTAGCCTTGTGCAGGTGTCCAAGGCAGAGGTTATGGACCTTGGCAGACCCTTGTGTGTCCCAGATTCCCATGCTAGCAGCAGCCACCTGTGGTGCCATGTTTGGTACCCAGCATCCCAAGGCAGAGGTGTGTGCATTTCCCCTGGCTGCCAGCTGCAGAGGAAAGACTGTCATGCACCAAAGATGTCAGGCCAGTCCTCCACTGTCGCCTTGGGAGAGATGTCCCTGTTCTCCAGGGGCTGTTTGCTTTACAATCTGTGAACATCGGGAAGAAATGAAATAGCAGTGGAGAATTCCCTTCAGCAAAGCTTTGATGGTGAAAAATGTGCTGTTGGGTTATCTGTTTCATGGAATTCAGAGAAAAAATAAGTCAAGGAAAAGAAAGAGGAAGGAAAGAGAGAAACCATCTGCTTTTTTTCAGAAGCTCTTCACCCACACACTCCATTCCTTCTCAGAAAGGTCTTTTCTCCTCTCTGCTTCACTGCTGTGCAATCAGATAGTCCCCAAACTGCCCCGGGTTAATTGGAACCAGAAGCCGCTGTCACTTCCAAGTGTTATGAGCACAGGGACTGCAAAGAGCTCAGGTGTTTTGGAAAGGCTGATGTCAGACGGGGCTGCGATGAAAGGCTCGCTGAC
Source organism: Grallaria varia (assembly GCA_013396735.1). Taxonomy (NCBI): domain Eukaryota; kingdom Metazoa; phylum Chordata; class Aves; order Passeriformes; family Formicariidae; genus Grallaria; species Grallaria varia. The sequence continues at coordinate 264,514 of VWZG01003107.1, forward strand.
AGCCTGCAAGGCGATGCCACAGGAATGGCTGCAGGCAGGGGCTCAGCCCCTCTGTGGGTACCAGCTCTGCTCCATCAGCCCTGCTCTGACAGGTGATGTGACCAGGGCCACCCTGCGCTGCCAGCTAACCCCCAGCAGACACAGCAAGGCTGGACACCAGCTCAGGGACTTTGCTCCATCTGCTTCTCACGCTCACTCCCATGCTATTATTTTTAGGGCAAAAATAGTTAGATTTTTGTAAATTAGAAATACCAGAGTGAACAAAGGCTCTGGAGCACTTTCTGACAGGGGACAGCCAGTCGTGGTGTGTGCCCAGCCTTCCGTCAAAAGTGTGAGTGGTTAATCTTGTCTCAATAAAACCAGCATCATGTCAGGGTTATCAGCAGATGTCAACACTTTAATGGCACTGGCAGAGGCCCAGCAAGGTCTGGGGGTTATCCTGGCTGCATCATATTCCCACGGGAAAGGTAGATAGCAAGCTCCTTCCCTCAGGTACCTATCTGATGGCTACCAGGAGCAGTGGGGCACTGCTGGTGCCTCTGCTGCAGCTCTGACTGGGTAGCCAGGCAGCCCTTCCAGGTGTCCTGCCTGCCCACACCAGGAGGGGACAGGATGGGATGGGATGGGATGGGATGGGATGGGATGGGATGGGATGGGATGGGA